>PVHX01012039.1:0-45895 GCA_004024805.1 Geosciurus inauris | reverse complement strand
AAAAAAATTTGAATTATTGTATGATTGTGATCAGTCTCTTAATTTTTTTCCCAAATGAAAGATGCTGTGGAAATGATTAATTATGGCTGGGTGTGGTGACACCTGCCTGTAGTCCCAGTGATTTGATAGGTTAAAGCTACGGCACAAATTCAAGGCTAGCCTCAGCAACTTAGTGAGACCCTGTATCAAAATTAAAAAAGTAGGGCTGGGGCTGTAGCTCAGTGGTAGAGCACTTGTGTTGCAAGTGTGAGGCACTGGGTTCGATCCCCAGCACCACATAAAAATATATAAATAAAGCTATTGTGTCCATCTACAACTAAAAAAATATTTTTAAAAAATTTAAAAAGTAAAAAAGAGTGGGAAGGTACTCAGTGGTAAAGTGCCCTTGGGTTCAATCTCTAGCCCCACCCCACAAAAAAGATTATAGAGGACAAGGTTAATAATGTCAGTTTCATAAAAATAACTATAGACTCTGATGATTTCTAAGGCAGTACCACTTTCATTTTTATGTGAATCTTCATAAATTAGTAACCATTTTTTCTTTCTTTCTTTTTTTTTTTTTAAATATTTCTTAGTTGTCAATGGATCTTTATTTTATTTTTTGTATGTGGTGCTGAGGACCGAACCCAGTGCCTCACGCATGCTAGGCAAGCGCTCTACCACTGAGCCACAACCTCAGCTCCCATTTTTTCTTTCTTTAAAATATTTTTTAATTGTCAATGGACCTTTATTTTATTTATGTATATGTAGTGCTGAGAATTAAACCCAGTGCTTCACACATGCTAGGCAAGCGCTGTACCACTGAGCCACACCCTAGCCCCAGTGACCATTTTTTTTCTCCTTAAAAATTTCCTGTGGATGTAAGTATGCCTCATCAAGATAGAAAGTAAAGGCATTAAATACATTAATGAAATTAATGAAAATTAAATAGAATTAATATGTATTTATTTTTTTTTAAAGTTCCTGTTGTATAAAACTTTTGGAAGGATGAAGAGAATAACCTAGTGAATTAGGACCTTTTAAGGACCCATGCTGTTAAGACGTACCTTCTGTAGAAGAAAAAGGAAACATTTATTGGGCATCCATTTTGTACCATCACATGCAGTAGCAGTAGTAATTCTGGTCCAGTAGCAGCTTCTACCATTTCTCCAGTATTTCTCAAATTTTCCCAGGCATTATGCCAAGTGTTTTTATTTTTTAATTTTTTTTTAAACTTACCTCCTCTACAGTGAAATGATTCCCATTTCATTGATGGGCAAACTGAAGGTTGGAGTAGTATTATTATTTTTTGGTGTTGAGGATGGAATCCATGGCTGTGTGCATTGCTAGGCAAGTACTCTACCATTGAGCTTCACTCCTAGCCTGAAGCTTGAAGATAGTGAATAACTTGCCCAAGGACAAACAACTTGTGCAAAATTGGAATTTGAACTTAGATCTTATCTAATTCCCAAACCCGTTGTCCATGCTGTACCATTTGGCCTTTCATTTTTTCCTGAATCCAGTCACCCTTTATGAGCATTCTTTGGAAGGGTTGACCTAATTCCAACAAACAGTCTGAAAAACAAAGAAAGGAAAATAGATTTTTTACATTAGGAAAGAGAGCACAAGAAATATCTTAATTTGCTTAAATCTGTATGCTGCTGATCTGAGAGTATAAGTACTTTTCTAACTAGGGAAATTAAAATTTTAGAAGTAAAATATGAAGAAAAAAGTAAAATTTTTTTCCTTATTGTAGTTACTAAGCGTTGCCTATTTCTCCTAGGAAACTCTTAAGTTCCACGAGGTCAGGGATTTTTTTCTGTTTTGTTCAGTATTACACAGAGCTTGGAACAGTGTCTGGACTACAGGTGCTTTATAAACATTTGTTTAATGAAGGAATGAAATTCTACAGCATATTTCTTTTCTTTCTTTTTTTAAAATATTATTTAGTTATGCATAGACACAGTGTCTTTATTTGGTTTACTTATTTTTATGTGGTGCTGAGGATTGAACCCAGTGCCTCACACATGCGAGGCAAGTGCTCTGCCAGTGAGCCACAACCTCAGCCCTACAGCATATTTCTTATGACTCTTTAAAAAGTCATCTTTACCCGTATAACTGCCGTATACAGAAATTCTCCTGAACTTCCGTCTTGTCTTCTACTGCTTGCCTTAGCATCTTTCTTAGGATGTTTTGCTGTCAACTCATATTGAACCATGTCTAATGCGAGGTTTCTTATCCTCATTGGAAATAGTGTTTTTTTCCTTTGCACTTTTGTATTTCAGATGCAAATCCTATTAGCTAAGCAAAAGTCAAAGTTAGGAGCAAGCCTTGGCTCTTTCTACCTGTTTATTCTCTTGAAAGTCTTGCAAGGTTGCTCCTTTCCATTCCTCTTGCTGCCTACTTTACCTGGACTTTTACCCCTTTGCTGACCTGCCTCAGTTGCAATCTACCTAACTGGTCTCTTATACCTGTAGAGTCAATTCCACACTTTGTCATGTAAATTTCCCCCCCAAAACATGTCACTGTTTTGCTCAGAAACCTTTTTTTCCTTTTCTTTTTTTTCTTTTTGGTACTGGGGATTGAACTCAGGGGCACTTGACCACTGAGCCACATCCCAGCCCTATTTTGTGGTTTTTTTTTATGTAGAGACAGAGTCTCACTGAGTTGCTTAGTGCCTCGCCGTTGCTGAGGCTGGCTTTGAACTAGCGATTCTCCTGTCTCAGCCTCCCAAAGTGCTGGGATTACAAGCGTGAGCCACCATGCCCAGCTCTTTCCTTTTCTTTTCTTTTATTTGTTGGTACTAGAGATTGAACTCAGGGGTACTCGACCACTGAGCCACATCCCCAGCCTTATTTTGTGTTTTATGTAGAGATAGGGTCTCACTGAGTTGCTTAGTGCCTCGCCATTGCCGAGGATGGCTTGAACTCGCAATTCTCCTGTCTCAGCTTCTCTAAGTGCTGGGATTACAGGCTTGCGCCACCGCGCCTGGCTTCTTTCCTTTTCTTTGTTGTTATTGTGGTACTGGGGATTAAACCCAGGGGTACTTTACTACTGAGCTACATTCCCAGCACTTTTTATTTTATGTTTTATTCTTTTTTAGTTGTAGATGGAAACAGTACCTTTATTATTATTTTTTAGTTGCTGATTGATCTTTATTTTATTTGTTTATTATTTATATGTGGTGCTGAGGAACGAACCCAGTGCCTCACACATGCTAGGCAAGTGCTCTACCACTGAGCTCCACCCCAGCCCTAATACCTTTATTTTAAGTATTTATTTATATGTGGTTCTGAGGATGGAATCCAGTGCTTCACATGTGCTAGGCAAGTGTTCTACCATTGAGCCAAAACCCCAGCCTTTCATTTTTATTTTGAGACAAGGTTTTGCTAAATTGCCCAGGCTGTGAACTTGTGATCCTCCTTCCTCAGTCTCCTGAGTCACTGGGATTAAACGTGTGTGCCACCATGCCCAATAGAAACCTTTCTTTTAAAAACTCTAACTACCATAAAATGACTCTTAGCAGAAGAATCCCATTACCTTACACACATCCCCTTTGCTCTAGCCAAATTCTTTTACTTTGTAGTTTTTCTGCCTCTTTGCTGAATTCAGCATTCTCTGTGCTCGCCATCCCTGCATTCTCTCTTTTTTTCCTCTACATTTCTAGGCTCTACTTTCCAAACCCTACCTTCAGTTCTCTATAATCTGGAATAGGCAGTTCTTCCGATTATAGCCATTATCTTCTTTTGCCATGAGTCATCAACCTGTTCAATTCATAGATGTCTTCTAAATGATTATTAAGTGTTAGATACTGGATCCTGCCTTGAGGATATGAGGGTGGGTAAAAATTGTGCCTCGTTTTCCCCTCAGAGAGCTCATAATTCTGAAGGGAATATATGTGCATGGGTAATTAGAATTTCATGATAAAAATACAAGTAATAAGTGGTGTTAGACTAGTATGTATGTGATGAAAAGTCTTAAGTCTTTTGGGGGCTTTGTTGGAAGGCATCACGGAATAGAGGACTTCTGGACAGATCTCAGAGGTTGAATGTGAATAGACTCTCTGAGGTAGAAAGGCATTCCAGAAGGAATGAAGAGTTTGTGTTGACAAAGGTCTTATATTATTATACCTAGTATATTAATTTCCTAGGGTTATTATAACAAGGATACTACCCACTGATGGCTTACAACAACAGAAATCGATTTTCTCAATTCTGGAAACTACATACCTGAAATTAAGGTAAAAGTAGGGCTCTAAAGACTGTAATGACTCTAGGGAAGAATCTGTTCCATGTCTTTCTCTTAGCTTCTGGAGTTGCTATTAATCCTTGTCATTCCTTGGTTTTTAGATGAATTTTAGTCTCTGCTACCATGGGTTCAATTTCACATGGCACTCTCCCTGTGTGTCTTTTCTTTATGGTCAACAGTCATATTGATGTACAAATATGACCTAATACTAACCTGATTGCATCTGCAAAAACCTCCAGGTACACAGGGTTAGGACTTCAAGATACCTTTTGAGGGGACACAGTTCAACCTATAACATTTAGAGAACTGAAACATCAGTGGATATGATTGGAGCATAACTTATGAGGGGTACAATGGTAGAGAGTGAGACTGCCTTCAACTTCACGGTGCATCCTTGCCTAAAGGTGAACCATCAAGGCATTCTGATTTCTGCCAATAGTGATTGTTTTGGGATAGCCTGTTAACTAAGCTGAATCAATCACAGAGAATTGCAGAACTTTTGCTGGAGACTTCTTGCTGCCTGGATTTATGAAGGAGATAATTCATTATCTTTTTTTGTGTGTTGATGCTGAAAGGTCTAGAATTATTATAGGTAGTATTGCTGTTCTAAGAGGAATCTACCTGAGACCAAGCAACTTCAAGAAGAGGTAGGATGACTGAGAAAATGGAGCTAGAGCCTGATGACTTTCTAAATCTCTGGATCAAGCTTTGCCTGAAGCTGTATTCCTTACTATATTTTTTTCCAGTTGTAGTTGATAGTCTGTTGCTTACAATAAAACAATTCCTATGTGGAGGGAGATAGCTGACTAGGATTAATCAGCTCCAGCTACTATAACAAATTATGACAATTTTTACCTATGTGAAAGGTTTCCAAGATAGGCAAATGCCTTTTATTTGCTGCAATATAGAGGAGTACGTAAAAATAAATATAAAGTCCTGTGGATATGGCTCAATGATAGAGTGTTTGCCTGGCATGTGTGAGGTCGTAGGTTCAATCCCCAGCATTGCCAAAAAAAAAAAAAAAAAAAAGTGTATATAGAGAAGTATAGTATGTTTATGAACATACTATACTATACTATACTATAACTATACTATAGTATGTTTTACTAAATGTGACTAAGTGATTAAATACATTTTTAGGTTGTCTATCTTGAGAATTAAATATAGAAGCAGGCACCTAGTATTGTGATCGAATAGAAATTTTACATTGGTTTTTCTTTTTAACACAATCCTATTTCCCAAACTGAAATGAAAAATGTAGTTGCACTTTTTTTTTTTTTTTTGGTACTAGGGATTAAACCCAGGTGCCAAACTACTAGCTTCATCCCCATCCCTTTTTATTTTTTATTTTGAGGCAGGATCTCACCAAGTTGCTTAGGGCCTTGCCAAATTGCTGAGGCTGGCTTTGAATTTGTGAATCTCTTGCCTCAGTCTCCTAAATTGCTGGGATTACAGGCCTGTTCCACCATGCCAAGCTGTAGTTGAACTTTTTTTTTTGGTATAGGGGATTGAATTCAGGAGTACTCGACCAATGAGCCACATCCCCAACCCTGTTTTGTGTTTTATGTAGAGACAGGGTCTCACTGAATTGCTTAGCGCCTCACCATTGCTGAGGCTGGCTTTGAACTCGGGATTCTCCTGTTTTAGCCTCCCAAAATGCTGGGATTATAGGTATGCTCTACCATGCCCAGCTTGTAGTTGTACTTTTTCAAATAAGTTTGTTTGGAAATTTATCAGCCACTTTTTTTTTTTTGGTAGTACTCCAGGGGTGCTTTACCAATGAGCTACTTCCCCAACCCTTTAAAAAAATTATTTTTTAATATCTTTATTTTATTTATTTATTTTTATGTGGTGCTGAGGATTGAACCCAGTGCCTCATGCATGCCAGGCAAGCGCTCTACCACTGAGCCACAATCCCAGCCCTTTTTGTTTTTAATTTTGAGTCACTGGGATTACCGGCATGGGCCATCACACCCGGCTGCCACTAGCCTATTTGTAACTGTCTCTCACTTAAATAATACTCTACCATTTTGTGATTTCCCAAATGGGTTTTGACAAAAGTGATTCCCATCTATATACTATGTACTATTTTACTATTTTGTTACTTTCTTCTTTCCATTTTCCTTTTTATCCTTTGACTTTTAAACTGATCATTTATTATTATTATTTAAATTTTTTTTGTAGTTGTAGATGGATAACATGTCTTTGTTTATTTTTATGTGGTGCTAAGGATGGAGCCCAATGTCTTACATGTGCTAGGCAAGTGCTCTGCTACTGAGCCAGCAGCCCCAGCCCCCTGATCTTTTATTATTAACCTGACTTTTGTAGTTTTTCCTTCTTGGGTTTGCTTTCTTGTATTTGTCTTGATTTTTTTTCTTCTCAATTTATTTGTGTCAGATCTCTTTAACTGCTTTTTAAAAAATCACTTGATCATAGTTTGATTTCATTATTAGAATTTTTAATTCTTGAAGTTTTCTGGTTTAATTCTTGAAGTTTTTTGCAAGATGCATTTTGATTGAACTTCAGTTCTGACTATCTGCATCTTTACTTATAATTCTCTGTTTCACTTAAATTAATTTTAGTCATGGCTGAATTTTAATGTTTTTAGAATTTGACTTTAACAGCATATAGTTATTAAGTGAATACATTTTCCAGTTAATTCCTGTTGGTTCTTTTTGTATTCTAAGAAATTCAAATTTATTAGTAAGCCAGTAAACATTAGGGGCTGGAATTGTGTCAGTTGCTGTTAACAGCTACAGAAGTAATCTACCTTCATTCATGTTTCCTAATTTTTTTTTTTTAAATATTTTTTTAGTTGTTGATGGATCTTTATTTTATTCATTTATTATTTATATGTGGTGCTGAGGATCGAACCCAGGGCCTCACGTATGCTAGGCAGGCGCTCTACCGCTGAGCTACAGCCCCAGCCCCTCCTAAATTTTTTGATCCATAAATCCTTTCACAAAAATTTATTACCTTATGGACTGTCTTTAAGAATTAAAAATAATATTTTGGATAACTCAGTGGCAGAGGGTGTGCTTGGCATGCACAAGACCTTAGCACCACAAAAAATAAAAAAAATCTTCAAAAACAATGTATTTTTTTTCAATAGGATGACTTTAAATAATTAGAAGTAATTTATTAATAAATATTGTAATGGGACTGGGGCTGTAGTTCAGTGGCAGAATGCTTGCCTAGCACATGTGAGGCACTGGGTTTGATCCTTAGCACCACATAAAAATAGAAACAAATAAAAAATAAAGGCATACTGTCCATCTACAACTACAAAACAATAAAAAAAATTGTAATGTACACTTTAAATACAATTTATAATGATATTTATAATATAAAAAAAATTTGATCATCATCCTGCTTATGATGTGGTGTGTATTGTTTTATGTACTTCAAAAATTATATAAGGAAAAACATGATGTATAGACAAAAATGACATTCATTTTTTAGATAAATATATATTAAAAATGGAGATTGAATTTGACTCTTTTATGCTATTAAAATAGGTAGTTTTCCTGTCCTGATGTTTGGTATTCATGCATTTGTGCTTTAAAAATTAGTTTTTAGCCAGGTGTGGTGACACACACCTGTAATCCCCAGCGGCTCTGGAGGCTAAGGCAGAGGCAGGAGGATTGCAAGTTCAAAGCCAGCCTCAGCAATGGTGAGGTGCTAAGCAACTCAGTGAGACCCTGTCTCTAAATAAAGAAAAACACAAAATAGGGCTGGGAATGTGGCTCAGTGGTTAAGTGCTGCTGAGTTCAAACCCCAGTACCCCCCTCCCCCACTGCAAATTAGTTTTTAGAATATTCTTTGAGTTTTGATTCTAAATGACAAAATGATAGTGGTTCTCAGTCATTTTGTGAACTTTTCTCTGCACATAGGACATTTCTTATGTGGATAGTTTTTTTCTCTGAGTGAAAAGGCCAAAATGGCTATAAGATTCAGTTAATTTTCTTTTTTTACCACTGGTTTTTGAACTAGGTTTTACAAAACTATATAAAGATTTTCATCAGAAGGCTTGGCAAAGGGGATTGATTGTGAGGCTAATCTTCAGAATAAGGTTTCATGGCCTTCTATAACTTGTATTTAAATGTCATTGTGTCTTACCCCCGCCCTGGCTCTTGTATTGGGGATTAAATCCACGGGTACTTCAACACTGAGTTACATTCCCATTTCTTCTTATTTTGAGACAGGGTCTTGCTAAGTTGCTGAAGCTGGTCTTCAACTTGTGATCTATTGTCTTAGCCTCCCAAGTCATTAGGATGACAGACATGCACTATTGTGCCTGGAATGCTTCTCTTTTAATAGATGCCATTACTGTCTTTTAGTTGGAAAAGCGTTTGGACCACTGGTTGAGAACCACTGACCAACACTGACAGAAAATAATGGGTTGCTTTAAAGATATTTGGTGTTGGTTCAGTTCTTGAGTTTACTTTAACGAAACTGTTTAATATTTAATATTCTAAGCATATGGAAGAAATGCAAAGAATAATAAATGAACATCTGTGTATTTGCTACCTAGCTTTGCTTAATTTCCTTCACATTGATGTAATAAAATATTACAGGTACTAACCTAAGTCCTCATGTTACCTCTCTCTAATTCTGTTCACCTTGCTTTCTTTCCAGAGGTAACTAATATGGTGAAGTTGATGTTTGTTATCTCCCTTGCATGTTTCTGCTTTCACTGTGTGAACACCCACACACATCTGTACTCACATGATGTCCTGTTTTCAAGACCAAAATGATTTAAAAATTTTATTAAAAAATTATTCTGCTGGGCCTGGTGGTACAGGACTGTAGGCCCAGCTATTGGGGAGGCTGAGGCAGGAGAAATGCAAGTTTGACACCAGCTTTGGCAAGTTAGTGAGACCCTGTCTTAAAATTTATAAAAAAAAAGGGGTTGGGGATTTGGTATGTAGCTTAGTGGTAGAGTTCTCCTGGGTTCATTCCCTATTACTACAAAAACAAAAACATTCTTTTGTGTGTTTATTTTTTTAAACCTAATAGTAGGTTTGACTTTTTTTTTTTTGGTATAAGGGATTGAACTCAGGGGTACTCTACCATTGACCCACATCCCCAGCCCTGTTTTATGTTTTTCTTTATTTAAAGACAGGGTCTCACTGAGTTGCTTAGCACCTGGCCAGTTGCTGAGGCTGGCTTTGAACTTGCAGTTCTCCTGTCTCAGCCTCCCACAGTGCTGGGATTACAGGCATGCCACCTGGTTTACATTTGACATTTTTCTTGATAAATGTAGCTTGAGTTGATTGATAGTTACATTAATTACAGAAGAATTCCAATTTATTTACCCATTCTCCTGCTGATGGGCGTTTAGAGTTTTCAAACTTTTGCTATTGCAAATAATGCTACAATTAACATTCTTTACATGTTTCTTCATTTAACTGTGTTTGATTTTGCTGGAGAGCAGTGATTTTCAAACTTTTGAAGCACCTTCAAAATAACTTTTTTGTTATCTTTTTTTGGAGGTGTGGTCTCATTATGTTGCCCAGGCTGACTGCAAATTCCTGGACTTACGTGATCTTCCTGCCTTAGCCTCCCCAGTAGCTGGGGCTACAGGTCCATACATATTGCATAATTATTTCCTTGCTAGCTTTTAGGTTGACATATCATCGACATATATTATGTTTCAGAAAATGGATTTATGATTGCAAGTATAGAATTTTGGGTATATTATAGAGTTACTGAAAAACCCATAATATTATTTTTTAAAAAATTTATTGAATGAATCTATATTCCATAGCAGTTTGATAACCATTTTCATTAATTTAAGAATATAAGTGTAAGAGCATCTTTAGCAATTTTTGTGTGGGTTCCCTTTCCCCCTTAAATTCTTATTTTCATTCTAACTCCCTCTTTAATATCCCCCCAGGATTATCAATTCTTCTTCTTTTTTTTTTAAATAATTTTTTAGTTGTAGATGAACACAATACCTTTATTTTATTCATTTATTTATATGTGGTGCTGAGAATCGAACCCAGTGCCTCACGCATGCTAGGCAAGTGCTCTACCACTGAGCTACCACCCCAGCCCCTATCAATTCTTTATCATTGATCTGGATGCCATATAAGCATCCAGATGATTTTATATGTACATTTTCAAGACATTTCTAGGTTTAGCTCTTAGAGTTAGATCTTAGATTCATTTTAAGTTCATATAGGATTATGAGGTCCAACTTTTTTCTTTTGCGTGTGGATATTCAGTAGTTCAGCACCATTTGTGGAAGTGACTCTTGTTTCCCTATAATGATCTTGGCACTCTTGTCGAAAAACTATTGACTCTAGATATATATATAGGTTTTGTTCCTGGACTCTCAGTTATAGTCCATTGACCTGTATGTTGATTGTTTTGTCAGAATCACTCTGTATTGATTATTGTAGCTTTCTAATAAGTTTTAAAATCTTCCCATATAGTTAAAAAATGTTTAATTTTGTGATAATTGTAGATTCATATATAGTTGTAAGAAATTATACAGAGAACTTCTATACCTTTTACCCATTTCCCTCAGTGGTAACATCTTACATTACTGTAGTTCAAGATCACAATCGTGAAATTGGCGTTGATGCACTCCATCAACGTTATTCAGATTTCACTAATTTTCCATGCCCTAGTTTGTGTGTTTGTATATAATATTTCCCCCATAGAATTTTATTTCAATGTATTTCTATGCTTGAAGATAGTTTATTGAGCATCCTATCATACTTCTCTAATATAAGGGTTTATATGTAAATGAAGAAATTTCCTGTGAAAATTAGACTCTATGTGTTGATTTTCTTTTGGATTAACCAATTACTAAGTTATATATTTATTTATTTTTGCCAGACCAAGGTGCTCTATCGCAGAGCTATATCCCCAGCCCTTTTATTTTTTATTTTGAGACAAAGTCTTGCCCAACCTGGCCTTGACCTCGTGATCTTTCTGCCTTAGCCTCCCTAGTAGCTGGGATTTTATGTATGAGTCTCAGTGCCCATCTACTATGGTTATTTTTTGTATACACTGAGAAAATCCTATAAATGTAATATATGTTTTCGTAAGTAATTTTTAAGCACTATAGGTAAATTTTTACTGGGAAAGCATTTCTTACTGAGGTGGATGGTTGCCTGGTACTTTTTAGAAAATCTGTGGATGATATAATTTATTGCTAGAATGAGACAGAGTTCATTGTAAATCTTATTCCTTTTTTGGGGAGTGAGAGTAAATCCAAATCTGAGAAACCTTGTTAGAATAAATAAGTATATCTAAATGGAAGAAATTTTTTCATGGTATTGTCTCTCAAGTGTTTGAACTCCATTTCTTTGCTTTTGGTAGGTGGAAATTCTTCAATAAGTTCCTGAGGAGAGACCAGAAATACCACATACTTTTCCTCAGACAGATAATTCTAGGAAAGAGAATGAGTGGAAGATATTGTTTAGAAGTTTATTCCATTCTAGTGATTCAGACCCTGTATTTCTTGAAAAGTTTTCACATATTATGCCAGGTCAGTTGAAGGCTGTTCTTTGGAATATATTCCTTGGATTAAATTGTTGGGACAAAGCACTTAGATTTTAGGTAGTGTTAAATTGTTCTTAAAAGAAATTGTTCCAGTGTTTTATTCCCATTACTCATGTTTGGGTGTTCTAGTTATGTTTCTTCACGTTAGTCTAATGGTTTGCATTCCTTTTGTTATTAGCAAAGATTAGTGACTTTTCATGTTTAGAGACCATTGGACTTTCTTTTCTTTGAATTGCTTTTTCTTTTACTCATTTTTCTGTTATGTCATTTATCTTTTTTAAAAAAATGATTTATATGAGTTCTTCATATATTCTGGATGTTAATCTTGGGATTATATTTGCATCAATGTCATTTTATTTCACATTTAAACATTTTTATCTGTAAGTGATTGATCAAATAAGTGTTGAAAAAAGACTAATTTTCCTTACTGAAGAATTTTGAATAATAGGAGTAGATGCTGCCCTTTTCAGGGGTGGAGCTTAATTTCTCTCTCTCACCTTCCCTTGAGTTTTGTGACTCTTATGTAAAGAAGAGAATACAGAAAGGGTAAAATAATGACAGTAGAGGAACCTGTTAAACACCATCATACTTGAAAAGTCAGGGTTAATGTTGCAGTGATGACAAGTTGATATGAGGTGCCTGCTGATATGACGTGATTAGGAAGGAATGTCACCTCTGTGGTGTTTTCCCCAAATAACCCCAATTTAATCGTGAGAAAAACATCAAACAAACTCATATTGAGGGACATGGACATTGGATAGTACTCAAAACTGTCAAGGTTGTGAAAAACTCTCAAAGACCAGAAGAGACTTAAGGAAATGTGATGAATAAATGTTATTTGCTATCCTGAAACAAAAAGTATATTAGCATAAAAATTAGGTAACTCTGAATAAAGTTTGGAATTTAGGGAATAGAAATGTACCAATATTAGTTTCTTAGTCTGGCAAATGTACCATGGTGATCTAAAATATTAACATTAGGGGAAACTTGGTGAGGGTATGTGACAGATCTCTGAATCATCTTTTCAACTTTACTGTAAGTCTGAAATTATATTTCAAAATGAAAAGTATATTAAGAACTTTGAATTGATTTTTTTTGATTTAAGATGCGATTGAGCGAGGCATGGTGGTGCCCACCTGTAGTTCCAGCTATTGCATAGGAGGATCACAAATTTGAGACTAGGCTGGAAAACATGGTGAGACCCTGTCTCAAAATAAATAAGAATAAAAAAGATAGGGATGTAGCTTAGTGGTAGGATGCCCCTGGGTTTAATTATCAGTACTGCAAAAAACAAACATTTTTAAAAATGTGTAGTATAGTTAAAAGGTACAGAAAGGTATATGGTGAGAAACTTCCCTTTTTCTTTCTGGGAGTAGTCAGTGTTACCAGTTTCTTATGTATCCTTCTGGGCATGTTAGCTGTGTCTATAAACAACTCTATACGTTATATCCTCTCCTTCCTGTTTTTAAGTAAATGGAATACTCTACTCACTGACCTATACCTTGCTTCCCTCTCTCCACCTTCTTCGAATAGTACAGTCTGAAGATAGTTTCATACCAGTGTGTATTTTTTCTAAAACAGGTATATTTGGTATTCTGTGATGAGTGTACCTTAATGTATTTAAAAATGTTGAATAAGCTTGCACACGAGTCATATCACACATTTGTGAGTCAGGTCTACCTTTAGGATTAAATTCTCAGAAGTAAAATTGCTACAAAAGGGGATACATGCATCTAAATTTTTGTTGTGTATTACCTAATAGCTTTCTAAAGAGGTTGTTACAGTTTGCATTAACAGCATCAATGAGAACCATATCTGTCTTTAACTTTATAGCTCCTTTTAAACAGAAATTTTAGAATCCTTGTTTGTGTGTCATGCTGGGGAATGAACTCAGGGCCTCCCACATGATAGGCAAACACTGTACAACTGAGCTACATCCCCAGCCCAGAAGTTTCAAATCTTTTTTTTTTTTTTTTTTTGGTACCAGGGATTGAACTCCGGGACACTCAACCACTGAGCCACATCCCCAGCTCTATTTCGTATTTTATTTAGAGACAGGTTCTCAACTGAGTTGCTCAGCGCCTCAGGTCAGATTGGAACTCTGATCCTCCTGCACTGCTGGGATTACAGGCATACTGCACTGCACCCAGCTCAAATCTTAATGTAGTAGTTGTTTTGTTTTTTAACTTTTTTTTGTTAATTTTACTTTTTTTAAATGTGGTGCTGAGGATCGAACCCAGTACTTCACACATGTGAGGCAAGTGCTCTACCACTGAGCCACAACTCCAGACCTTAATGTAGTAGTTTTGATCATTCTTTTCCTCTACAAATTGTGCTTATTGTGTTATACTTAAAAGTTATTTTTCTTTTTTAAAAAAAATATTTATTTTTTAGTTGTAGGTGGACAGAATATCTTTATTTTTTTTATGTGGTGCTAAGGATCGAACCCAGTGCTTCACGCGTGCTAGGCAAGCACGCTACCACTGCGCCATAACCCCAGCCCAAAAGTTATTTTTCTTTATTGACCTTGTAAAGATATTTTTTATTTTACATTCTCAAAATTAGAAAAAAAAATTGCCTTTTCACATTCTGATCTTTTATCTACCTGTAGCTTATTTCTTTGAATGATTTATTATGGTGACCTTAGTTATTTTTATATGATTAGCAGTTGTCTCAGTCTATTATGTATTAGTATGTTTCCCCCTCACAGATTTGAAATAGACTTTAGTCATGTAACACCTCAAAATTTTCTTGGTTGTTCTGAACACTTTGCTTCTCTAATTTCAACAAAAATCCTTGTTGAGATTTTGACCAAAATTTCCCTGAGTAGCTGGGATTACAAGCCTATACCACTGTACTTGGCTTATACATGTTTCTTTTTTTTAAATATTTTTTCAGATGTAGATAGACATAATACCTTTATTTTATTATTTATTTTTTTAATGTGGCACTGAGGATTGAACCCAGTGCCTCATACTCACCAGGCAAGTGTTCTACCACTGAACCACCACCCCAGCCCCTATGTTTCGTTTCGTTCATTTCTTTCTTTCTTTCTTTCTTTCTTTCTTTCTTTCTTTCTTTCTTTCTTTCTTTCTTTCTTTCTTTCTCTTTTCTTTCTTTTCTTTCTTTCTTTCTTTCTTTCTTTCTTTCTCTCTCTTTCTCTCTCTCTCTCTCTTTTTTTAAATAATTGTAGGACTGGGGATATAGCTCAGTTTGTAGAGTGCTTGCCTCTCATGCACAAGGCCCTGGTTTGATCCCCAGCACCACCAAAAAAAAAAAAAAAGTTAAATTGTAGATGGACACCTTTATTTTATTTACTTTTATGTGGTGCTGAGAATCAAACCCAGTACCTCACACATACTAGGCAAGTGCTGTACTGCTGATCCACAACCCCAGCCCTCATACATATTTTTTAAATGTGTATTTCTGGATTTGATTGCTAATATTTTGTGGACCCACCCGCTCTCTTCTTTTTTTTTTTTTTAGTATTTTTTTAGTTGTTGATGGATCTTTATTTTGTTCACTTATTATTTGTATGTGGTGCTGAGGATCGAACTCAGTGCCTCATGCATGCTAGGCCAGCGCTCTACCACTGAGCTACAGCCCCAGCCCCACCCGCTCTCTTCTTGATGCTAGGAATGAAATTTGGGACCTCATACGTGCCAGGAAAGTTCTCTATTTATTACTTAGGCACACCCCCAGCTCTTGCCTTGAACTCTAAACATTCCTTTTTCTTTTTATTGGTTCTTTTTAGTTTTACATAACATTAGAATTTGTTTTGACATAATTATAAAAGCATGGAATATAATTTGTTTTAATTCAGTCTCCAGTACTTCCCTTTCTTGCCCCTCCTCCCTCCCCCTGTTCCCTTCCCCTCTACTCTACTGGTCTTTCTGCTATTTACTTACAGTTGTGGTTTTTTTTTTTTTTTTTTTTTAAATTAGTGTCTTGTAGAGATACATGATGGTGAGATTCACTGTGGTGTATTCATATATGTACATAGTAAAGTTAGGTCAGATTCATTTCACTGTTCTTTCCTTATCTCATCCCTTCTCTCTCCCTTTCAATCTCTTTTGTCTACTCCACTGATCTTCTATTTTTTATCCCCCCCCCTTTATTTTGGATTAGCTTTTGCACATCAGAGAAAACATTTGACCTTTGACTTCTTGGGACTGGTAGATTTCACTTAGCATGATAGTCTCCAGTTCCATTCATTTAACTGCAAATGTCATAATGTTGTTATTCTTTATGGCTGAATAATAATTGTGTATATATGCTACAATTTCTTTATCCATTCATTTATTGATGGGTGCTAGCTTTGTTCCATAGCTTGACTATTAAGAATTGTGCTGCTATAAACACTGATGTGGCTGCATCACTGTAGTATGCTGATTTTAAATCTTTTGAATATATACTGAGGAGTGGGATAGTTGGGTCACATGGTAGTTCTATTCCTAGTTTTTTGAGGAATTTTCATACTGGCTTTCAAGAGTGGTTGCACTAATTCACAGTTCCACCAATAATGTATTAGTGTACCTTTTCCCCGACATCCTCACCAACATTTATTTTTATTTGGGTTCTTGATAATTGCCATTCTGACTGGAATGAGATGAGATCCTGATATTGTTTTTTTATAAAAATATTTTTGTAGATGTTGATAGACCTTTATTTTATTCATTTATTTATATGTGGGGCTGGGAATTGAACCCAGTGCCTCATACATGCTAGGCAAATGCTCTACCACTGAGCCACAACTCCAGCCCCTGATATAGTTTTTTTTTTAAATTTTTTTTTAGTTGTAGATGGACATGACATCTTTATTTTATTTTATTTATTTTTATGTGGTGCTGAGGATCGAACCACCAGTACCTCACGCATGTGAGGCAGGCGCTATACCACTGAGCCACAATCCTAGCCCCCTGATATAGTTTTAATATGCATTTCCCTAATTGCTAGAGATGGTGAACATTTTTTTAATATATATTTGTTGACCACTGTATTTCTTCATTTGAGAAATATTTGTTTAGTTCTTTTGCCCATTTATGGATTGGGTTATTTTTTGAGTTCCTTCCATATTCTGGATATTATTGCCCTAGCCGAGAAGCAGATAACAAATCTCACATTCTGTAGGCACTCTGTTTATGATCCTAATTGTTTCCTTTGCTGTGCAGACACCTTTTAACTTAACACCATCCCTCCTCATTGTCTTCATTGTTGTCTTCTCCTCCTCCTCCTCTAAGGATTGAACCCAGGGGTGCTTAATAACTGAGGCACATTTCCAGCTCTTTTTTATTTTCTTATTTTGATATAGAGTCTTGCCAAGTTGCTTAGGGCTTGCTAAATTGCTGAGGCTGTCCTTAAACTAACAATCCTTCTGTCTCATCCTCTTGAGTTGCTGGGATTACAGGCATGCACCTCCACACCCTGCCCACTTACTAATTTTTGATTTTACTACTTGTGCTTTAGGAGTCTAGTTAAGGACTTGGTTCCTGTGCTGACAAGTTGGAGTGTTGGGCCTACATCTTATAGCAGTTGCGGCGTTTTTGGTCTAATTCCTAAGTCTTTGATCCACTTTGAGTTGACTTTCGTGCAGGGTGAGAGAGGGGGGTTAAATTTCATTCTTCTACATACGGATTTCCAGTTTTCCCAGCACCATTTGTTAAATAGACTATCTTTTCTCCAATGTATGTTTTTGGCACCTATGTCTAGAATGAGATGACTATTTATGTGGGTTTGTTTCTGTTCTATTCCATTGATCTTCATGCCTGTTTTGGTGCCATTATCATGCTTTTGTTAGTATAGCTCTGTAGTGTAATTTGAGGTCTGGTATTGTGATGCTTCTTACTTCACTTTTCTTACTAAGAATTACTTTGGCTATTCTGGGTCTTTTATTTTTCTGAATGAATTTCATAACAGCTTTTCTAGTTCTACGAAGAATGTCATTGGAATTTTGATGGGAATTGTGTTGAATCTGTGCAGTGCTTTTGGTAATGTGACCATTTTGACAATATTAATTCTGCCTATCCAAGAACATAGGAAGTCTTGGTCCTGTTCTAAGGTCTTCTTCAATTTATTTCTTTAGTGTGCTTTAGTTTTCATTGTAGAGGTCCTTCACCTCTTTTTTGTTAGATTGACTTCCAAATATTTTATTTTATTTTTTGAGGCTACTGTGAATGGGATAGTTTCTTAATTTCTTTTTCAACAGGTTCATCATTGGAGTATTGGAATGTGATTGATTTATGAGTGTTAATCATGTATTCTGCTACTTTGCTGAATTCATTTGTGAGCTCTAGAAGTCTTCTGGTGGAGTTTTTTTGGGTCTTCTAAATATAGGATCATGTCATCAGCAGACAGATATTTTGAGCTCTTCTTATCCCATTTGTATTCCTTTAATTTCCTTCTCTTGCTTGATTGCTCCGACTAGAGTTTTAAGGACTGTGTTGGATAGGAGTGGTGAAAGTGGGCATTTTTGTCTTCCTGTTTTTAGAGGAAATGCTTTCAGTTTTTCTCCATTCAGAATAATGTTGGCCTTGAATTTGTCATATACAGCCTTAACAATGTTGAGGGAAGTTCCTTCTGTCTCTAGTTTTTCTAATATTTTAAACATGAATGGGTGCTATACTTTGACAAATGCTTTTTCTACATCTATTGAGATAGTCATGTGATTCTTATCCTTAAGTCTGTTTCTGTGGCAAATTACATTTATTGTTCTCCGAATGTTGAACCAACCTTGTATCTTTGGGAGGAAACCCACTTAATCATGGTGCACTATCTTTTTGATGTGTTTTTGTATGTGGTTTGCCAATATTAAGAATTTTTGCGGGCTGGGGTTGTAGCTCAGTGGTAGAGCGCTTGCTTCGCATGCGTGAGGCCCTGGGTTCGATCCTCAGCATCACATACAAAGCAATAAAATAAAGACATTGTGTCCATCTACAACTAAAAAAATATTAAAAAAAATTTTTTTGCATCTATGTTCATCAGGGATATTGGTCTGAAGTTTTCTTTCTTTGTGTCTTTGTGTGGTTTTGGTATCAGGGTGATACTGGCTTTGTAGAATGAGTTTCCTGCCTTGGGATTTTTGAGTGATGCTTTTGAGATTCTCTTTTGGAAAGGGAATCAAGTTTTGTTTTGGTCTTAACCTTTGAATGCTGATACAGCTGGGGGCAGGATTTAAGATTAACAATTGTATTCTCTCAGTACTTTGTATTTTTTCTCATTGCCTTCTAATTTTTATTACTTAATGTTTCAGATAGCTGTCTAACTCATACATCATAGATCATTTCTTTCCTTTTACTCTCTTTTTAAGCTATTGTTTCTCCCATTCCCCACTCCAGTTCTAGCAACTGAATTCAGGGCCTCTCATTCTAGACAAGTGTTCTACCACTGATCAACATGCCTAGGTCTTTTTTTTTTTTTTTTTTTTTTTTTTTTTTTTTTTTTTTTTTTTTTTTTTTTTTTTTTTTTTTTTTTTTTTTTTTTTTTTTTTTTTTTTTTTTTTGGTACTGAGGATTGAACCCAGTGATGCTCAACCACCAAGCCACATTCCCAGCCATTTTTTATATTTATTTAGAGACAGAGTCTCACTGAGTTGCTAAGTGCCTTGTTAAGTTGCTGAGGTTGAGTTTGAACTCATGATCCTCCTGCCTTAGTCTCCCAAGCTCCTGGGATTACTGGTGTTCACTGCACACAGCCCTAGGTCTCCCCCCCCCCCCAGTTGTAGATGGACACAATATCTTTATTTTATTTATGTATTTTTATGTGGTGTTGAGGATCAAGCCCAGTGGCTCACACATGTGAGGCAAGCACTCTACCACTGAGCCACAATCCCAGCCCAGCCCTAGGTCTTTTTAAGCTTATTTTGGAAAATTTCAGATAAACAGTTGTTTGACCAGCTTCAACATTTTCAAGTCACTGCCTTTTTTACTTTTACTATTACTCCTTTCTTATATTCTCCCCTCCCCTGACCAGCTAGCATAGGTTAATTTGAAACAAATCTCAGATATCTTTTTATATCATTCTGATTTTTCATAAATGCTTTTGCTTATTCTCATGCTTTTATCTTTCCATAATTTTTTTCTTTTCTTTTGGTTGAGATTTTATATTACTGTAAGTACCCAAATGTGGATTTATTTTTACTTTTTTTGCTCAATGTATGTGCTTCCTTCACCAATGAATTCAAATTTGTTATCATTTCTGGGAAATTCTCAGATATTATATCTTTAAAGTTTTCCTTCTAGGGCTGGGGTTGTGGCGCAGTGGTAGTGTGCTCGCCTAGCATGCGTGAGGCACTGGGTTCGATCCTCAGCACCACGTACAAATAAAATAAAGATATTCTGTCTGCCTACAACTAAAAAATAAACAACAAAAAAAGTTTTCCTTCCATTGTCTCTCTCTCTCTCTCTCTGTGGTGCTGCTTTAAAATACATGTTGCCTATTATTTATTCTCTTTTGCCTTCTGCTTCTTAGAATCCTCTTTATTTCCCTCTGTTCTAGTTAGGATAATTTTCCTCAGATCTCTTTGCTAGTTCTCAGATTCTCACTTTAGTTGTATCTAATTTGCTATTAACTTTATTTTCAGTGATTTTGCACACACACATAGAGAAACACACATACATGCATTTATAAGTATGTATGTTTTTCTCCTGCAGGAGTTCTTTACCAAAGAGCTACATCTCCAGCCCTTTTTATTTTTTATTTTGAGACAGGGTCTTGCTGAGTTGCCCAGGCCTCAGTGATTATGTTTTTAATTTCTAGAAGTTCTGTCTTTTAAAACCTGTCTGCTCATTTTCATAATATCCTTTTCTTTTTTGGTACTTTTTATTCTATTTTACTTTTTTTTTTATGTTTATTTTTTAGTTGTAGGTGACAGAATATCTTTATTTTATTTTTATGTGGTGCTGAGGATCAAACCCAGTGCCTTATGCGTGCTAGGCGAGCACGCTACCACTGCGCCATAATCCCAGCCCCTCTATTTTACTTTTTTAAGTATTTCAAATTTGTTTTTTTAAATATTTTGTTTAGTTGTAGATGAACACAATATCTTTATTTTATGTGGTGCTGAGGATCGAACCCAGTGTCTCACGTACGCGAGGCAAGCGCTCAACCGCTGAGCCATAACCCCAGCCCCTATTTCAAATTTATTTTATATTCTCTGTTGGATTGTTCTAGTATCTAAACTCTTTAGGGTCTAATTGTATTGTTGGTTTAGTCTGCTAAATTTTGTTCATGATGCATTGTTCCAGGTATATATAAATTTTGATTTTGAATTTATTTTCAACGAAACTTTTATCAGTTGATGTACTTGTCTATAGAGAGTTTGTGCTTACTTCTACTAGGTATCCTTACGGAATCTCTGACCTGGGGCCACTTTTTATGTTACTTTTATCTTCTTATCCAGAAGTACCTAGATCTTGAAGTGAGTATGTATTGGAACCTATACAGGCACGAGACAGGTGGTTATAAATTCTTAGAGGGATATTTTATCCTACCCTGAAGCTAAGCTGAAATAGCCTCTTTGTTGCTTTTCTATGCCCAGGAGCTATGTTTTTTCTTTTTTTTTTTTTTTCTTCCAGGTTTTTCCTTGAAGGGATTTCAGTTCCAAATCCTTGCCTAACCTGTATGGTTCTAACGTCAGTGTCTTTCTTGTGAGTGTTTGGGCCTAGATTTTTAGTTTTTGGAAACTGATAATCTCTTGAATCATAGAGAATGACAACCTTTTTTTTCCTCCCTCCTGTTTAGGTTCATTGTGTTATACATTGTGCAGTTATAATGGTGTTATAGTGCATATTGCATTTAGTTCTTTATTTTATTTTATTTTTGGTACTAGGGATTAAACCTAGGAGTGCTTAACCACTGAACTATACCCCCAGCCCTTATTATTTTTTTATTTTGAGATAGTCTTTTATTAAATTGCTGAGGGTTTCACTAAGTTGCTAGGGCTGGCCTCAAACTGGTGATCCTCCTGCCTCAGCCTCCCGAGTCACTGAGGTTATAGGTGTGTACCACCACACCCAGCTGGTTCTTCATTTTAATGTAGTCCAATGCATTATTTTTTTTAATATTTATTTTTTAGTTGTAGGTGGACAGAATATCTTTATTTTATTTTTATGTGGTGCTGAGGATTGAACCCAGTGCCTCATGTGTGCTAGGCGAGCACGCTACCACTGTGCTGTAACCCCAGCCCCCAATGCATTATTTATTTATTTTTTAAAAAAATCTTTATTTATTTATTTTTATGTGGTGCTGAGGATTGAACCCAGTGCCTCACGCATGCGAGGCAAGCGCTCTGCCACTGAGCCACAACCCCAGCCCCGCAATGCATTATTTTTTAAAAAATATTTTTAGTTGGACACAGTGGACACAATGACATTATTTTATATATTTATTTTTATGTGGTGCTGAGGATTCAACCCAGTGCCTCACATGTGTGAAGCAAGTGCTCTACCACTGAGCCACAACCCCAGCCTTCAAATGCATTATTTTTCTTTCATTGTGTATAATGCTTTATGTGTCCCATTGAAAAAATATTTTCCTACCTAAAAGTCATAGACAGAGATATTCTTCTATATTGTCTTCTGGACAGCTTTTTTGTTTTTGGTACTGGGGATTGAACCCAGAGGCATTTAACTACTAAGCCACATCCCCAGTCCTTTTTAAATATTTTATTTAGAGACAGGTCTCACTGAGTTGCTAAGTGTCTTGCTAAGATGCTGAGGCTGGCTTTGAATGCACAATCCTCCTGCCTCAGCCTCTTGAACCACTGGGATTATAGGCGTGAGCCATCGTGCTCAGCTGGACAGCTTTTATTTTATTTTATTTATATTCATTTATCTAGTCTTATTTATTGACAAGAATTTTCTTTTCCCACTGTTCTGCAGCGCTACCTTTGTTATCAATCAGGTGTTTATATATGTATGACCTATTTCTAGACCCTATTCTATTCCATTTGTCTATTTTTCTATCCTTATGCCAGTACTTCTGTCACAGTTTTAATTATTGTAGCTTTGTATTAGGTCTTCCTACTTTATTCTTCTTGTTCTTAAAGTTTGTTTTGACTGTTCTTGGTCTGTGCCATTTCCATATAGGTTTTAGAATTACCTTACCCATTTATGACCAAAATAATATCTTGAAAATGTGATTAGGGTAGTACTGTACTGATAGCTTATTTCAATAAGAATTGATAATCTTTATAATGTTGAGTCTTCCAGACTGTGAACATGGTGTATATCCTCATTTATTTAGGTATTCTTTGTCTAAATAATTTTTAAAATTTTTTGTGCAGAGGTCTTACATATACCTTTCTATTTGATATTTTTGATGCTGTTGTGAATAATTTCTTTCAAAATTTCATTTTAAAGGGCTGGGGCTGTAGCTCAGTGGCAGAGTGCTTGCCTAGCACATGTGAGGCACTGGGTTCGATTCTTAGCACCACATAAAAATAAATAAAATAAAGGCATGCTGTCCATCTACAACTACAATTTTTTTAAAAGTTTCATTTTTAAATTGTTACTGGAATAAGGAGACATAGTAGACTTTTTGTGCATCACTTGCTTGTTCTTCACCTTTCCCAAACTCCTTTATTGATTCTAGTAATTATCTGCAGATTATAGTATCTGGGGAAATCCCCTGAATCCCATGACTCCTTCAAAGGTTGCTTCACTTTTATGTTTCTTTTTGCCTCAGAATGCCCCAAAATGAAATTAGTGTCCCTTTTTCTTTCTTCCTTTATTTTGTTGGTACCGAGGATTGAACTCAGGGGCACTCGACCACTGAGCCACATCCCCAGCCCTACTTTGTGTTTTATGTAGAGACAGGGTCTCACTGAGTTGCTTAGTGCCTCGCTGTTGCTGTGGCTGGCTTTGAACTTGGGATTCTCCTGTCTCAGCCTCCCAAAGTGATGGGATTACAGGTGTGGGCCACCATGCCCAGCTTGGTGTCCCTTTTTTTATGTCCTGTTTCTTTGTATCCAGTTTTCTTAACTTATTCTGAGAATCTATAGGAGCTACAGCTTGCTTAGGGTGGCAGATTCACTCTTGTCTTACTAAACTTTGTAACATTTCATTACTTGATTTTTAAATATGTGCTTCTGTACTTCAGAAACTCCATTACCTCCCACCTGCTTTTTGTGCTATAAAAACATTCACTGGCAAAATCTTCCTTCTTTGGCCTCAAATTTAGAATCAAGTTAGTCTAACCATAGAGATAGTCCTTTGTATCAGTAGCAGTCAGATCACATGGTAAGTTTTACCATTGAGAAGGCGTCCATCAGCACAGCCCAAAAAACAATGGACCCAGATTCCCAAGCTCCAAGGAACATTTGAACCTAGATCTCAACAGGTGGGGAAGCAAGAGAGAGGGAAAATGGAAAGTTATTTTAGACAGAAATCAGGATATGATAAGGTTTGGGGATTTATGCGCAGATGAATTGCAGAAGGAGAGTTACATTCACTATTGCTGCAGTGTGGACTACTCGTTCTGGGAGCAGAAGCCAAAGATGGAGTAGGAAAGGCAAGTCGGAGTTGGATTTTGATGGACTCTGCAATGCTGTGCTAAGGCAAGCAGAAGTTTTCAGGCAGGTTTTGATGTGATCATATTGGCCTTTGGGGAAGAAAACAGGTGGCTGTATAGAGAACTAGCTGGATTGTGGAGCTGGGTTGAGCCACCAGTTTTAAAGGCCTTTGGAGGATACCAGGCCAGGATCAGGAGAATTTTAATTAAGGTATTGGCATTAGCAATGGGGATGGAAGAGGGACAAAAGTGAAAGTAGTTTACAGGCCTGATAGGGTGAGGTAAAGTTTTGGAAGATAGGGTGGGTAATAAAATAATGGTTAAAAAAAGGAAACAGGAAAAGAAGGGGACTGAATGCCTTAGATTTTCTATCCTTGTGCCAGTACTTCTGTCACAGTTTTAATTGTTAGATCTTTGTATTAAGTTGGTTATGTAAAAAATACAGAGGGCTGGGTTGTGGCTCAGTGGTAGAGCGCTTGCCTCACATGTGTGAGGCACTGGGTTTTATTCTCAGCACTGCATATAAATAAATGAATAAAATAAAGTGCCATCAACAACTGAAAAAAATATTTAAAAAAATATGGTCTGAGACATGGAAGTAGCCTGAAGCTGGGGCTTGAGCAGTTAACAGCATCTAGGTAGTAGATGAAGCCATGAATGAAGGATGTGATTGCCTGTAGGGTGGAGACTTGCTGTCAGGACAATTCCAAGGGCAGAGAGCAGGATTTGACTGAAGGAATGGGTCATTGCTTTTATTGAGTCTTTTCAAATGGATGGTTATTTATTATTTCAAAATATAAGGGAGCCATATGATTTTGTGATAGTTTTAATTACCATTGTGGATGGGCATACTAGAATATTCCAAACATGAAAGCATGTAACACATATTTGTAATGTTATTCATAATAGTTGTAGCTTTATTATTATTAGTTTTAAATAATTAGGAAAACAAATAAATAGGACAGATTCTTAATCTATTACATTTTAGGACCACTAGTATGAGTAAGTTTTCATGATGAACCTTTTTTTTTTTTTGTATTTTGGTTTTAAGAAATTAGATCAAATTTTCTAGTTAAAGTTGAGGGGCCATGGATATACCTTAGCAGTAGAGCACTGGCTTAGCATTCACAAGGCCCCAAGTTTGATCCCCAGCGCCAAAACAAAAGAAAACAACAACAACAAAAGACTTTGTAATGCAGACATATTTTTAGTATTGGTACCAAAAATTCAGCCACTCAAACTCCTAAAAATCCAAGTTTGAATATGGGAGATTTGTTCTTAATTTAGTATATAAGAATCATTTGTGGAGCTTTAAAGACCCCAGTGCAATGCTGGATCTCTTATTCTAAGCTGCTATTACAAAATACCTTAGATTGGTTAATTTATAAGCAATGTAAGTTTATTTCTCACATTTCGGGAGGCTGAAAGTTTAAGATCAAGCCACCAGCAGGTTTGGTGTCTGGTGAAGGCTCTTTGCTTGGTAAGGTGATACCTTCTTGCTTTTGTCTTTACATGGCATAGTGGGCAATACAGCTCCCTTGGGCTTAATCCTTTTCCTGAGGACTCTGCCCTCATGACCTGGTCAACTCCCAATGGTTATTATTTATTTATTTATTTTAGTAATGAAGATTGAACCTAAGGGCATTTTACCACTGAGCTACATCTCCAGCCATTTTTATTTTTTAGTTTGAAATATGGTCTTGCCAAGTTGTCCAGACTGTCCTCAAACTTGTGATCCTCCTGCTTTAGCCTCTGGAGTCACTGTGCCTGGCTAGCGTGAGTTCTTCTTCTTCTTTTCTTTTCTTTTTTTTTGGTACTAGGGATTGAACCCAGAGGTGCTTAACCCCTGAGCCATACTCCCAGCCCCTTTTTTACTTTTTATTTACATACACGGTCTTGCTAAGTTGCTTAGGGCCTTGCTAAGTTGCTGAAGCTAGCTTTGCACTCAACAATCCTCCTACCTCAGCCTCCAAGCTGCTGGGATTATAGGCATGCAACACCGTGCCCAGCTAGCATGACTACTTCTTCTTCTTCTTCTTCTTTTAATATTTTTAATTGTAGATGGACACAATACCTTTATTTTGTTTATTTTTATGTGGTGCTGAGGATCAAACCTAGGATAGAACATTTGTGAGGCAAACGTTCTTCAACCGAGCCATAACTCCAGCCCCAGAATGACTTCTTAGTACCAATACATTAAGGAATAGGATTTGTGTTAGGGTTCCATCTTTTGAGTTTTTTAAACTGTGGATCTTTTTTTTTTTTTTTTTTTCAATGTTTTTTAGTTGTTGATGGACCTTTATTTTTATTTATTTATTTATATGCAGTGCTGAGAACTGAACCTAGTGCCTCACACATGCTAGGCAAGTGCTCTACCACTGAGCTACAACCCCAGCCCAAAACTGTGGATCTTTTTAAAAGTACTTTTTTAGTTGTAGATGGACACAATACTTTTATATATTTATCTTTATGTGGTGCTGAGGATTGAAGCTAGTGCCTTACACACGTTAGGCAGGCACTTTACCACTGAGCTACAACTTCAGCTCAACTATGAATATTTTTATGTGTTGTCCAGCTAAGAACCACATATCAGAGGATGGACAGGGACTTTGTTAGTATATTTTGTTTTATGCTTAGAGAGTTAATTATTTCTGCTTAAAGCTATGACAGAAAAGGCCAAAATACCAGCAAATTAGTTGATCTGGCCATCCCAGTGAGATGGTTTGATTATTTAATGTGAATTTATTATTATTATTATTTTTTAGTACTAAGGATTGAACTCAGGGACACTCGACCACTGAGCCACATCCCCAGCCCTGTTTTGTGTTTTATGTAGAGACAGGGTCTCACTGAGTTGCTTAGTGCCTCACTGTTGCTGAGGCTGGCTTTGAACTTGAGATTCTCCTGTCTCATCCTCCCAAAGTGCTGGGATTATAGGCATGCACTATTGGCCTGGCTTAAATTTAAATTATATATATATACATACACACATAAAAGTGTGTGTGTGTATGCATGTGTATTTTTTTTTTTTTTTGGTACCAGGGATTGAACTCAGGGGCACTTAACCACTGAGACCACATCCCTAGACCTATTTTGTGTTTTATTTAGAGACGGTCTCACTGATTTGCTTAGTGCCTCGCTGTTCCTGAGGCTGACTTTGAACTCGCGATTCTCCTGTCTCAGCCTCCCAAAGTGCTAGGATTACAGGCGTGCGCCACTGCGCCTGGCTTGAATATACATATATGAATATATTAGTGTGGTACTGGAGATTGAACCCAGGGGCTGTATCTACCCCTGAGCTATACCCACAACCCTTTTTATATTCTATTTTGATTTTTTTTTTTTTGGTACTGGGGATTGAGCTCAGGGGTACTCGACCACTGAGCCACATCCTCAGCCCTATTTTGTGTTTTACATAGGGACAGGGTCTCACTGAGTTGCTTAGCACCTTGCCGTTGCTGAGGCTGGCTTTGAACTTGCGATTCTCCTGTCTCAGCCTCCCTAAGTGCTGGGATTACAGGCTTGAGCCACCGCGCCCGGCTTGTATTCTGTTTTGAGACAGGATCTTGCTAAGTTGTCAGGTTGGCCTTGATCTTCTGACTGTCCTGCTTCAGAGTTCTGAAGTGTGTAAATTTAAATTATAAAACAAATTCTTTTTTTTTAAAAATATTTTTGTAGTTGTTGATGGATCTTTATTTTATTATTTATATGTGGTGCTGAGGATTGAACCCAGTGCCCCACGCATGGTAGGCAAGCGCCCTATCACTGAGCTACCACCCCAGCCCATAAAACAAATTCTGATAGCAGTTTAGTCTGGGATCATATTAGAGGACTGGCTGAGGAATATTTGATGTGCTCACATAATGGAGTGCTATGCATCTATAAAAAGGAACAAGAAATACATTGCTGTAGGATCATATTGAAAAAATATTGTTAAATAAAAAATTTGTGGTATTTTATACTACCATTTTTAAAGAAAAAGGCTCTACAGATATATAAACATTGCATATATATGTGTACCTATATACATACCCCATCAGAGTGATAACCCTCCAAACTAAGAATGGTTATTTTAGGGAGAATGAAGGAATAGGTTAGAAGAAACAGAGTTGGAAGCTAAATTTTTGAATGTACTTTTTTTTGTGGATTTGAAATTTCAAATACTTTACCATATTGTAAAAGAGGAATAAATTAAAATTAGAGAAAAAACCATTTCTTAAAAATCAAATGCAGAGGGCTGGGGTTGTGGCTCAGTTTCAGAGCACTTTCCTTGCATGTGCGAGGCCCTGGGTTTGATCCTCAGCACCACATACACATAAATAAATAAAATAAAGGTCTATCAACAACTAAAAAATATTTTAAAAAAAATCAAATGCAGAGGGGCTGGGGTTATGGCGCAGTGGTAGCGTGCTGGCCTAGCACGCGGGAGGCACTGGGTTCGATCCTCAGCACCACATTAAAAATATAATAAAGATATTCTGTCCACCTACAACTAAAAAATAAGTATTTAAAAAAAAATCAAATGCAGAGGGTTAGAGATGTATCTCAGTTGGTAGACCATTTATCTAGCATGCATGAGGCTCCAGGTTTGATTGCCAGCACCACCAGCACACACACAAGAAAGAAGAAAGAAAAAAAGGCAACTTAATTAAAAAATCCAATCCTTGGGCTGGGATTGTAGCCCAGTTGGTAGAGTGCTTTGTTTAGCATGTGTGAGGCACTGGGTTCCATCCTCAGCATCACATGAAAATAAATAAATAAAATAAAGGTATTGTGTCCATCTACAATTAAAAAAAATACAGTGTATAATGAAATAAGTGAACCTAAATGTGTATCAAGTTTAAAGTTGAGTGCATAAAATATTTCAAATGTCTCTGAAACATTGTAATGTACATTTTTTAAAATATTTTTTTAGATATTGATGGATCTTTATTTTATTCATTTATTATTTATACGTGGTGCTGAGGATCGAACCCAGTGCCTCATGCATGCTAGGCAAGTGCTCTACCACTGAGCCACAGCCCCAGCCCCCTTGTAATGTACATTTCTAAAGTGAGATATATTTCCAAGGACAAAAAACTCCAAAGACATTATGAGCTATTTTTAGTAATTGTTTAATTGGCATTATTATTGATATTGTTATTCAGAAAATGAGTTCTATGAAGCAAGTGGATACGCATACTGGATTTGGTTCTGGATTTTGGTTTAGCAAAGAGATGAGAAAAGTTGGATAAGAACCTTGGAATCTTTAATTAAGTTGGAGATGTCAGTGTGACTCATGATGCATTTTCTTTTTAAAAAACTGTTGTTTTCTAGATTTCTCTACTGAAAAAAAACCAATGCTAGACTGTGTTCTCTAAATCATAATTTGTACTATAAGAACTTCAGTGTAACTTGAGAAAATGGTTTGTCAGGTTGGGGCCAGGAATTCTCTAAGATGAGCCTGGAACATCTTTTCATATCATAAAACAGGTTATTGGGGGAGATTTCTGTTTCTATCAGTGGTGAAATAGCTTTTTCTAAGCTAATACTCCAACTGAGAAGAACTAGAAAAGCTGCAAAATACTTTAAAAAATTTGTTTGAAGGTTTTGGAGAGCAAGCAGAAATAGGACTTGAGAGAGACCAAAGTTTTGGAGAGGAAGTAATTAAGGTCAGAGACTTGAAGCCAACTATTCTTTATTCCTTTTTTTGAAGACAGGGTCTTGCTGTTGCTCAGGAGGCCTTGAACTTGTGATCTTTCTGCCTCAGTCTTCTGAGATACTGGGATCACAGGTGCCTGGTGAGGCTAGCTTTTGGTAGTTGTCTCTTGGGTGATTGATTGGCTGATTTGAAATATATAGCAAGAGTTTTAGCAGAAAATTGTGGTACAGCTCAAATTCTAAGCAGTTTTGATAGTTATACGGGGTGGGGAAACGAAATTGGAAGTTCTGGACCTGCAAAGAAAAAAGGACTCTGAATAACATCCCATAATTTTAGTTAGGAAACCTGAAGAATGGGCTATATTCTGTGCTTAAGGGTGAACTCAGAATAGATTGGCTGTCACAGAGATTAAAGCCTAGCTCTCAAATTCCCTCAATCCCTGATTGGATCAAAGAGCTCTACTCCTGGCTTTATGTTTGCTAGAAGCAAATGTAAGTCTGTAGGGGAAGACAACATCAAGTATTGATTCAAGTTATCTGTATAGTTTTTTATGGATTTTGTGATAATATGTAGCATATAACTATATATCATGTTATATTAACATGTGAATATTATATATATAGTTATAAAATTTAGTCTGGCATTGAATAAAAATAATCAGAGACATTAAAACAAAATAATTGACTAAAAATCGAGAGAGAAAACAGATCATTGAAACAGGCTCATACAGAGACTTTTAGTACAGATGAGATGGTATAGAACCATTTTTCCCTGCTCCTCGCTGCTAAGTACAGTTGTAAATCTTAGAATCGGGTACAGAAGATAACCAAAGGAGCACTTCTGAAGGACAACCTTTAAGAAGGTGAACTGGTTTGGGACCATAGGACTAGAGGAACATCATAGAACATCTTGAATTTCCCCTGCTCCTGTCCACACCCAGAAATAGGTCACCTACATTGGTATTTCCTGACCCATTGATCAAGCAACAGGGCACAGTCCAGGTGGGCTTATTCCTCCCCTAAATCAAATGAGAGTCCCTCTGAAAGCATTAAGCAAGTCTGAAAACATTGACAAGGGCATCAGCTGGGAACTCTAACTCTAACCCTGTATATATAGGTGATGAGAGAAAGCACTTTCCTCTTCTATACTAGCTCTGCAGGTTGGCACAACTGGCAAGAGAGACCAATCTACAGTAAGCAGTCTAGTCTGAGAAATCTCTTGTTTCTATGGACTTGAGACTTCCCTTTCTAGCCTCTTGACACTAGGGTGGGCATTATCTGCAAAAAGCGCATAGCCGCAAAAAAATAGCCTGATCCAAGAAGTCTCTTTGGCCACGTGGCCCTGATCTTTCTCTTCCCTATGCAGAGACATGGGTTAGTAGGTGCAGCTAAATAAGAGGACCTATCTATAGCAAGTGGCCAATTCTGGGATGCTTCTTTGTCTCTATGGGCTCAAGGCTTGCCTTTCCCACTCAGAGGTACTGGAGAAACTGGCAGGGGTGGAGTAACCTAGTACCAATATAGTTCTCCTTCACCAAAAGATACTGGCAGCCTAGTTTGGGGAAACCCCTTTGCTCCCTATGGCATCTCCAGCAGGGACCGTTGGAAACCTAGTGTTACCAGATAAATGAAGCAGGTCAAATAACATTGCAAAGACTATGAAAACTAATCTGCCATTGAAACAGTAGCTCAGACAAGTAGACCAAGACCCACATACAAAACTAAGAAGGATGAATACCTATGTAAGAGACTCCTAATAATAGGCAAAATGTTTAAGATATGATAGAAAATCACTTATGATACCAACAACAGAGGAAACTAACTTGAATAAGACAAGCAACAGATAACCAACCAACACAAGATAAATCAGATGTTGGAATTTTCTGACAGAATGTGTGTGTGTGTATGTATGTGTGTGTGTGTGTTTGCTGGGGATTGAACTAGCAAGTGCTCTTTTACTAAACTACATTCCTAGTCCCTCTGATGAGGATTTTCAAGCAGCCATTACAAAATGCTTTAAAATTAATTAAAAATTATTTTTGAACAAATTTATAAAATGCAAAAATCTCAGCAAAGAACCAAAAGAAATTTAATTAGAACCAAATTAGAAATGAAATGAAGAAGACCCAAATGGAAATTTTAGAACTGAAAAATAGTACCGAGAAAGAAAACAGCCTTGCTGGATTGGCTCAATAGTAAAATGGCTGTGACAGAGGATAGAATCAATAAGCTTGTGGGCAGCAGTGGAATTCACTTCATCTAAACAACAGCAGAAAGCAGACTAGAAAAAAATAACCTATGGGGCAATAATAAAGGAGCTAATATGCTGGGTGTGGTCATTCATACCTGTAAGCCCAGCTGCTCAGGAAGTTGAGGCAGGAATGATGGCAAGTTTGAGGCCAGTCTGGTCCACTTAGTGAGGCCTTGTCTCAAAATAAGAAGAGTCCCTAGTACCAACACAAACCAAACAATTGAAGGAATGGGAATGTATGTAGTCCAGTGTTAGAGTACTTGTCTAACATGTGTGAAGGTCTGGGTTCAATCTCCTGTACCATCACACATACAAAAAAGAAGCTGACATTCATATAATTAGAATTTCACAGGGGCAGGGAGAATGAGAGCAGGACTGAAAGTGTATTTGGAAAAACAATAATGACTGACACTTACCCTATTTGGCAAAAGAAACCAACCTAAAGACCTAAGAAGCTATACAGACTTGATCAGGATAAACCCAAGGAAATACATGCTAAGTATGCATCATAATTACACTCTTGAAATCTAAAGGTAAAAGAGAGTCTTGAAAGCAGCAAGATGCATTACTTGTAGGGAACACCAGTTCAAATGACAGTAGATTTCTCATCTGAAACCATGGGGGGCCAGAAGGAAATGGCACATTATATTCAAGTGCCAAATAAAAGAACTGTCAGTCTCAAATTTAGTATATGTTGAAACTGCCCCTCAGGAGTTAAAGGGAAATAAAACCATTCTTAGGTGACGGAAAACTAAAACAATTTGTTGCTAGTAGACTTACTTGTAAAGATTGGCTAAAGGAAGTTTTTTAAACATAAAGAGATGGTAAAGGAAGTAGTATGGGAGCATTAGAAAAAAAGGAAGATGGGGCGGGGATTGTGGCTTAGTGGTAGAGCGCTTGCCTTGAATGCGTGAGGCACTGGGTTCGACCCTCAGCACTACATAAAAATAAATAAAATGAAGATATCGTGTCCATCTACAACTAAAAAAATATTTAAAAAAAGAAAAGAAGGAAGATTGAAGAGAGCAGAAATATGGGTATAATAATTGGCTCTCTTTTTCCCTTCTGAGTTTTAGCAGTCATATTTGATGAATGAATCAAACATATAAGACCAACTGATACTAAAGATGATGATATTAACACGAAGATAAAAGACCTAAATGGAAGTAAAGTTTCCACACTTCACTCAAATGTTTTAGTAAGTAGATTGTCACATGTTTATTTTGTAGTAATTACTTAAAAACTATGTAAACAGATAAACTTGAAAACAATATAAATAAATCAAGATGGAATTTCTGATTGTTAGTTTTAGTTGTCAACTTGACTGGGTTAAGAGATACCCAGAAGGCCTCAGTGGTACAATGCTAGCATGTGCTGGGGTTTGATCCTAGCACATGTTAAAGCATTATTTCCAGGTATGTCAGGTTGAGGGTATTTCCAAATGATACTGGCATCAGAATCAGTGGACAAAATAAGGAAATTCCAACCTCACCCAGTGAAAGGTGAATTTAATTTCTTATCTGGAGTTGGGAAACCCATCTTCTACTGCTCTTGGGCATCTAAACTCCACATTCTCTGCCTTTCAGACTCTGGAATTTGTACCAGTTCCTCTCTTGGTTCTCAGACCTTTGGCCTTGGTTTGAGAGTTACACTGTCAACTACCCTCCTTCTCAATCCTTTGGAGTTGGACTGAGCTATGCCACTGGCTTCCCATTTAGCTTGCAGATGGCCTATTATGGGACTTTCACCCTCCATCATTGCACAAGCCAATTCCCCTAAAAATCCACTCTATGTATCCTGTTGATTCTCTTTGGAGAACCCTAAAAAATGTTCATATGATCTATAGGAAGGCAAAAAGAGAGAAATAGGAGAACTTAAGCCTTAGCATTATCAATGATTACCTTAAATGTAAGTGATCTAAAGACATTAATCAAAAGATATTAGCCAGGCATGGTGGCGCATGCCTGTAATCTCAGCACTTTGGGAGGCTGAGATTGGAGAATGGCGAGTTCAGAGCCACCTTCAGCAATGGTGAGGCGCTAAGCAACTCAGTGAGACCCTGTCTCTACATAAAACACAAAATAAGGTTGGAGATGTGGCTTAGTGATAGAGTACCCGAGTTCAATCCCCAGTACCAAAAAAAAAAAAAGATATTGACTGGCAGAGTGGGGGAAAAAGTGACCCAAATAAATGCTGTTTATAGGAAAGTCATTTCAAATTCAACTAAAAAAGGCAGTAGAAATATTCCAGATCAGAGCAAACTATAGTCATTAGGGCAGATGAGGCTTGCTGCTTACTTATATAAATAAAATTTTGTTGGAATATGGCCACACTCTTTCATTACTCATTGCCATTGACTGCTTCCTGCTGCACTAGCAGGATGAGATGAATAGTTGTGACAGAGATCTATAACAGACAAAGCTGAAAATGTTTACTGTCTGGTCCTTTACAGAAAAGATTAACTGATGTCTGTTTTCAGTTAAAGCAGGTTAAAAAGATATGACAGTTAGATGCAATACCTAGTCATAAACTAGTTCCTCTACTGGAGGGGGAAAATTATATGAAGTACATTTTGGGTCATTTGACAAAGTGGAGTGCAAACAATATATTAAAGTATTGTATAGGTTAAATTTATTGAAGGTAAAAACTGTGATTTAAGAATTGAGTCTTTGGCTGGGCATGGTGGCACACTCCTGTAATCCCAGTGGCTCAGGAGGCTGAGGCAGGAGGATCGTGAGTTCAAAGCCAGCCTCAGCAACAGCCAGGTGCTAAGCAACTCAGTGAGACCTTGTCTCTAACTGAAATACAAAATAGGGCTAGAGATGTGGCTCAGTGGTTGAGTGCCCCTGAGTTCAATCCCTGGTACAAAAAAAAAAAAAAAAAAAAAAAAGAATTAAGTCCTTGCCAGGTGCAATGATATGTACTTGTAGTTCCCAGCTATTTGGGAGAGAGAAACAGGATTACTTGAGCCCAGGAATTCTGGGTCAGCATGGACAATGTAGTGAGACCAAGTCACTTAGAAGAGACAAGACTTCAATCTCTTAAGAATATCTCTATTCTTTGAAAATATATACTAAAGTATTTAAGGTCAAGAGCTCTGAATAAATATAAAACTTCCCTTCAAATGGTTCAAGGGAAAATAACACACACACACATTTGTGTGTGTGGAAGAGAGAAAAAAATGATAAAGCAAATTGATATACCTTTAAAAATTTTAATTTTATTTATCCATCACACATCTCCCTCTCCCTCTCCCTCTCCCCCTCCCTCCCTCTCTCTCTCTCTCTATATATATATATATTTTTTTTTTTTTAATTTTTTTAGTACTAGGGATTGAACCTAGGGACATTTAACTATTGAGCCACACCTGCAGCCCTTTTTATTTTTTATTTTGAGTCAAAGTCTTGCTGAGTTGCTTAGGGCCTCGCTAAGGTGCCAAGGCTGGCTTTGAACTTGTGATCCTCCTGCCTCAGCCTCCTGGGTGGATGGGATTACAGGTGAATGCCCTGGCTCCCCCTGTTTTTTTAATACCAGCAGATGATGACAAATAATCTTCACATGACTTTCAGTAATTCATAAAAGAAAAAGATTTGAAAACATTAGACCCAATTGACATATAGAGAACACGCTTTTTGTCAGTAAATTTGATAATTTAGGGCTGGGTTTGTAGCTCAGTGGTAGAGCATCTGCCTAGCATTTGTGAGACACTGGGTTCAATCCTTAGCACCACATAAAAATAAAATAAAGGTATTATGTCCACCTACAACTAAAAATTTTTTAAAAATTTGATAATTTCAATGAAATGGAAAAATTTCTTGAAAGACAGATTGTCAAAAATGACATAAGCTAGGTGTGGTGGCAGGCAAATGCCTGTAATCCCAGTGACTCCCAAGGTTTAAGCAGGAGGATTGCGAATTTTTTTTTTTTTTTTTTTTTGGTTCTGGGGACTGAACTCGGGTGCTTGACCACTGAGCCACATTCCCAGCCCTATTTTTGTATTTATGTAGAGACAGGGTCTCATTGAGTTGCTTAGTGCCTCGCCCTTGCTGAGGCTGGCTTTGAACTCGTGATTAGGAGCCAACTATTGATGCACACAATATTCAGACATGCTGATCAAAAGTAGTGAGACCCAAAAATGTCTCTATGATTCCATTAAATCAAGTTCTGTAAAACTGATCTGTTGTCACAGAAATGTGGTCAGTGCTTGAGACAGAAGTTGGGAAGGATTACCTGCAATAGGGTATGAGGGAATTTTGTGGGGGTGATGGAACTGTTTTGTATCATTTGAGGAGGGTTACATATGTATGCATTTATCAAAACTTATCAAATTGTACATTTTAAGTGGTCACATTTTGTCATATGTTAATTACTACTCATTTAAGGTTTATAAAAATATTTGGTTGAAGTAATCAAATCAGTACAGCAGCCATTATATTAAATGTGGATGGATAATGTGCCAGTAAAACACTGTTAGATTAGGTTAATAAACTAAACCTAACCAGGTCCTGTTTAGAATAAACAAACTTGAAAACTTGTTAATAAAGCTGAAAGAGTTGGATAAAGATCTGTCGAACATGGTGGCACATAACCTGTAATCCCATCTACCCAAGAGGCTGAGGCAGGAAGAGTACAGGGTTGAGGTCTGCCTTGGCAACATAGACCCTGTTTAAAAAAAAGAGGGGGGGCGGTGGAGACTAAATGCTAAAATACCCCTGGTACTTGAAAAAAATAAAAATAAGGAAGAATTGGATAAAGACTGAAGGCACAGACAAATAACAACAAAATTATGTAATTATTAATAATGTTAGATAAGTTGGTATTGAAGCATCAAAGTGAGTATTAACCATGATAAAAGGGATAGTTTATGAAAATCTAATAGTCAAAAGCTTATATGGCCAAATAAAGGAATCCATACAACAAAAATAATGTGAGAAATGTGATAAGAGTAGTCAGAAAGTGGGACTTCAGTATGTTTTTCAGGACCCATGCTTGGTAGCACATGCCCATAATCCCAACTACTTGGTAGGCTGGGCCAGGAAGATCACAAGTTTGAGGCAAGCCTGAGCAATTCAGCAAGACGCTGTCTCAAAATAAAATTTAAAAAGGGTTGGGGATATAAACCAGCGGTGGAGCATTTGTCTAGTATGTGGGAGGCTTTGGGTTTAATCCCTAGGACCACTAAAAAAATAGTTTAACAGAATTACATCTGGTAGATAAAATAATAAGAGTATAAGGAATTGAATAGCACATTCAATTAACTATATGTTTATATAAAGAAATAGTGGAAATAGTGTTTTAGATTCCTGCAATAGATTTTTTTCTTTTGGTACTAGGGATTGAACCCCCAGGGGTGCTCAACCACTGAGGCACATCCCCAGCCTCTTTTATTTTTTTATTTTGAGACAGGTTTCCCTAAGTTGCTTAGGGTCTCTAGAGTCTCGCTAAGTTGCTGAGGCTGGTCTTGAACTTGCAGTCCTCCTACCTCAGCCTCCCAAGTTGCTGGAATTATAGGCATGTACCGCTATGCCCAACAGATTTCTGTCTTTTTTTAATGTCCAAAGAACTTTACTTAAAGTTTGTTAGTGTTCAAGGTACTTGATTAGAAGGAAAATCTTAACAGATGAAAAAAGTTGAGATACTATAGACCATATTATTGTGTAATAATACAAGTAAATTAGAAAGAAATAATTATAAGTTGATTCTTTTGAAACCTGCCTCCTAGAAGTTTTCCCTGTCCTATTTGTTTCCACTGCAGCATTATCCTGAGTATATTCTTGATCTGAAAAACTGGTAGTAGTGATGAATTTACTTATTCTTGATATTTCTAGCCTTGTATTGTTGAAGTGCCTTAATTACTGGGACAAAAGAAATACTAATTTTCATTGTTAACCAAGTTGTTAGTGATTTTCCAAAAGGCTGTAACAATTCATACTTGAGCCAACAATGAATGAGAATGTGCTATTCATGTCCCCTCATGGACTATAGATGTTTTTGTTTCTTTTAAATTTTGCCAGTTTTTAACTTGAAATTCTCTTTGTTCTAGTGAATGCCCAAATGGTTATTGAAAGTTCAGAGAAGTTTGAAAAGGGCAGGCCAAGAAAATCATCCTAAAATTTTAGAGAGGGGGAATGAGGATTGAAATCAAATTTCATGAATGTATGTATGATTTTGTCAGAATGAACCCAAGTACTATGTATAACTATAATGCTCTAATAGTAAAATGAAGAAAAAATGAAATAGGCTGGATTTTGGAAAGAACATCTTGAGTTTTGATGCAGATGAATGGAAGACAATGAATGATTTGTTAATATCTTCATTATATGAGGAGGAGTAACTGAGATGTCAGTAGCTGACCCAGAAAATAAGGGAGGCATATCCAGAAGAGAGTGGTGGTTTCAAAGAGTCTGACATTGCTGGTGGAAGAGGGAGGGCAAATTATCTGGAAATAGCATTGAGAAAAGAAATAGCATGCTTCTTAAATATTAAAAATGTCTGTGTAGGTAAAGACTCTAGAATACAAAGCATACAAGAAAAAACGAAGTAGGAAAATATTCTTATAGAAAGTATTTTATATGTGATATGCATATTTTATATATGCATAAAAGAACTCCTAAACATTAATTTGAAAAAAAAAACTTAGTAGCAAAATAAGCAAAGAATATGAAATCTTAATTCACAAAGGAAGAAATGCACATGGCCAAAACATGAGAAGATATTCAGACATCAGGATTAATAGCAGTCAAAATAATTAGATACCAGGATATACCTATCATACTGGTAAGATCTAAAACTATTAAAAAAAAAACTTAAGGCATGGCACAAGTATGGGAAGATAGGAGGGAGCACTCTGCTTATGGGAGAGTGGTAGCTGGCTGCTTCAGAAGCAATAGCTAAATGGCCTTGATGGGTAGGTGGCTGGGTCCATTGTGTCTTGGAGTTTTGTGGCTTGCCTCTCACAACTATGCTGTCTCAAGTGTTACTGTTTTACTTGTAACTCTAACTATGTAGTCTTATTCATATTATGATTAAGTTCTTGTGGCCATTTTTATGGTACAAAGTAGGACTTCCATGTCTCAGCTAGAAAGATTTAAGTTTTTTTTGTTTTTTTGTTTTTAAATATTTTTTTAGTTGTAGATGGACACAATGTCTTTATTTTATTGCTTTGTATGTGGTGCTGAGGATCGAACCCAGGGCCTCACGCATGTGAGGCAAGTGCTCTACCACTGAGCTATAATCCCAGCCCCTAAGTGTTTTCTTTTGTTGTTGTTGTTCATCCCTTTGATTTTAATGTTTATGTGTCCTTTTTTTAAATGTGTGTGACAAAATTTGTTTCATCAAAATTTGTTCAGTGACTATAACTTAAGTCATTTTCTACTATAATATACATTGGTGTACCCAGTCTACCTAATTTGTGTTATTTTGAGAAAATATAAAATTATTAATGTATGAAATTCTGACAGACTCTTCGTTTTTAATTTAAATTACAGACTGACTGGATCTTCAGGGTTTGTAACAGATGGACCTGGAAATTACAAATACAAAACGAAGTGCACATGGCTCATTGAAGGACAGTAAGTACTAATGGTTGACTTCATTTTTTGTGTATTTTTAGGATAGAGCTCAGTGTGACATTACTTTTCCTATGAATGAAGTTAATTTGTGCCATAAAGTACTTAAAATATTTTTATATGATAACTTTTCATTTGACATGTGATTTTTGATGTTTTAAATCTTAATATTTTTCTTGGAAATGTTGGGGATCGAATGCAAGATGTTTTATATGCTAAGCAAGCTCTTTACAACTGATGTATATATCCTAGCACCTTAATTTTCCTTGATAATTTAAAAAAAGCTTCAAGTAGATTTAATGGAAATGAATTATACACAACAGAAATTTGTATATTTTCAATGGCAATGGTTAAAAAATTAATTTTTAATTGTTTGCTTAATGCATTATATTATAATATTGTGTTATTTTTCTAAATATCTATTTTTTATTGTGATGAAAAAATCACATTCTTGCATAAATGCTCATTCTTTTGACCTTGTGTATCCCTCCAGCTTTTGCTTCCTTTTTCTCCTTCTCTTTATGGTACACTGTTATAGCATATTTCTCAGACTTTTTTAGTCTCTGAACCTCTACCTTTGAGGATTCCAGGTAACTTTAGTTTATGTGGGTTATATCTATCTATATTTACTGTTTTAGAAGTTAAAACCAAAAATACTATTTAAGAATTTATTTAAAAGCAACAAGTATAAACCCAGTATATGTTAGCATAAATGCCACTTTTATGGTGGGGGAACCAACTTCTTCTATTTGAAGAAACTTTTACAAGAAGAGTAACATTGTTTCCCATTTAACAAATCTCTTCAATGGGTACATCAGGACTTGTATGTTTTGTTTTGTTAAATATGGGATACTTAGCAGATTTAAATGTGGGTGGGAACGTCCCATATGAGAGGACAATATTAAATATTTGAGAGATAGAAGGAGAAATAGGTTTATCTATTTTGGGAAATGGAAATTTCATGGATTTTTGTCTAGGTGCAGAGCATAAGCAGCAAAGTGGGATTGGCTGGTTTGAAATAATCCCTGAAAATTAGTGATTGTGAAGAGGGAGAATGAGTGAGTGGCAGGACCTCTGGCAGAATCCAAATGTGACATGAAGTACTGAGCAGAGATTAGTACTGGGAGCAGTGTGCCTGGTGGCGTGACTTCTCCAGTACAGCTCAGTTTTCTTTGGATTCAATCAAAGTCAAAGCCAATAAATGTTTTCCTCTAGACAAGGGCTTTTGCCGGGCAGTGCCATGAAGAGGCAGAGGGCAGGCAAGTTTAGAGAACTGACAGGTGTGTTTGTGAAATGATGAGTGTGGAATCTAAAGTTGAACAAGAAAGGAAGTGCAGAAGTGGAAGGGCTAATGTGTTGGTTCAGAGGCTGTTACACACTGGCTGTTCCAGACTGCTGAGTGGACTGCAAAGCCCCAAGCATCATCAACCACATCTGTTTTGTTTCCCATTGCGTGTTTAATGCCCTCTTGCACGTAGTAAGCACTAAGTGAGTCTTTGGCAAATGAAGGAATGCTGTTTATATACTGTTTATTTCTTTTCTTGTAAATTCTTAGTCTGTTTTTCTCCAGTATTTAGTGATTATGATAATTATCATAAATTACTGTTTTTCCCCCCCAGGCCAAATAGGATAATGAGACTTCGTTTCAATCATTTTGCTACAGAATGTAGTTGGGACCATTTATATGTTTATGATGGTGACTCAATTTATGCACCACTGATTGCTGCCTTTAGGTAAGCTCAGTCATATAAGTAGTAAATTATCATTATTTTATTTATGAATTTAAACCTCTCTCTTGCATTGCTTTCTTATTGGATTCATTGTTAATATCACCTAATACATTCATTTGATGGAATGAGTACTAGTTTTGGAGTCCAGTAATTTATGTGCTAGTCTTGGTTCCTGGACTACTAGATTGGTTTCTGGACATACTGCTTGATCTCTCTTCAGTTTCCTAATCTGTAAAGTTATGATAGTATTATCAAGTTTACCTGCTCTTCATGGTGGGGGTGAAGTTTACTTTTTCAAAATGTTTTGTGAGTAATAATAGTGAATGATAATATTTCTGTGAAAACTTTAACTCAGAAACCATGTCCATCTTGTTCTTTTGTTTTTCTCATTGCATAGGCTCACAGGAATTATTTGTTGAATTAAAGTATGGTTATAATTGTGTGCATGTGCATGTGTGTCTATTTCTGTAAATGCATTATTATGGGTGAGGGAAACTTTTTAGAGGAATACATGTGAGAGGATTTTAAATCTTATATGTGAGAGGATTTTAAAATATGTTTTTCTAAAATGTATATCCCTTAGGGAACTATAGTGCTTTGTTTAACATGGGCAGCTGACTTTGTGGATTTTGGTCCTTCAAACATTTTCTTTTCTTTTTTTATTTTTTTGGTACCGGGGATTGAACTCAGGGGTACTCGACACCCGGCTACATTTTATTTTCTTGACTTTAAAAAGCCAACAAGATTTTCTTGCATTTATTACTTGGGGTTATTCCAGTTGATGTCCCACATAAGTAAGGGAGGCAATAAGCAGTACATGAGGAGTGAAGGGCCAGGAGATTAGGGAACTGATGTGCCTCTGTATGCCTCAACCCTTTTTGCTTAGAAGGCTTTCTGGACATAACTTTGAGCTGAGACCATAGGCTATTTTCTGAGATTTATTTTATCTTATTTTATTGGTACTAAGGATTTGAACCCCAGAGGTGCTTTACTACTGAGTTACATCTGCAGTCCATTTTACTTTTTATTTTGAGACTGGGCCTCAAAATAACTGGGGTTGACCTCAAACTTGTTATCTGCCTACTTCAGTCTCCAGATAGGCTGGTATTATAGATGTACACCACCATACCCAGCTATGTTCTGATATTTAAAGATTCATTTGCAGGGCCAAAAAGCAGACCATGGATAGGGCATACTAAGCATTTAAATAGTGACAGTCTTACCAAGTTTAACTGATATTGACCAAGTGCACGTGTTGGGCCCATATACCTTTATGTCAGCCTTTAAAATATGCCTTGTATTATAGCAAGAGGCACCTCAAACATTAGCAAAGTCTGAAAACTATGTATGCTTTTATGAGGATATAGTATTTGCTGGGGATTCACTTGTTACTTAATTTATTAATTAGAATTCATGGAGCCTTAGTATGTGCCAGACATTTTGAATCAGCTTGCCAGTTGTGCCAAGTAGGTGTGTTTAACCTGGTGGTTTACCTGAACTGTGTGTATTCAAAGAGCAGACATGTAAATTGAAATAGAAACAAATAAACTAGTAGGAGCTGTAATTGTTCTAATCAGTGACATTTAAGAGAAGCCAAAGTATATGTACAGAGTTGGTTAAGTGATACTGATTATATTAAAATTTAACTTGTGACATATTTGACTATTAATTTCCTAAAATTGAAATAAAAAGATAGGAAAAAATTGAAATTTACCTGAAATATAAAACCCTTAAAGCACTGGTATGCAAAACAATTTCAAATAAGAGTGTCTCCACAAGATGATTTGTTTAGGAGTGGGTTGCAGTTGGGCCAAGAGGACTTTGGGTAGAGAATTCAACCCATTGTTGATGTGCTGAGAGTCCAGAGTGGAGGGAGGCTGGAAGCAGGATGTTCAGTCAGGGCTAGAAACAACAAAGAGAAGAAAAACTAAGCAAGATTCAGAAAATGTACATTTTTAATCTGGGTTCTGCCCAAATCTCTGTAAGAACTTGAATATCTCATTCAAATGCTCTAGAACTCAGCTTCTGAAACTGAAAATAAAGTTGTTTTACTGTGTTAGTTTACCTTTTGTTCTCTCTGGGCTTATTGCAAACTATAAAGTTTAATTTGACTCCAAACCAGTTGATCACATTTATCTTTTATATGTTGGATTTCTAAATAAAATCAGTGTATCAGAATTGCATTATCATATACTTGCAAGAACCACTAAAGCAATTTAAGACTCTTGTAGTTCTGTAGCACTGATTTTGTTGGGTATTCCACAGGTGCATGTGTGTCTTTTGGTAACGGCATTCTGCTAGGGTCTATGAGTAGGAGATGCAGAGGTGGTTGTGGTGATGTAGCAGGAGAATGTTTTCCTCCCTGAGAACGTTCTTCAAAAGAACATTGTTCTTTTAGAGTTATTATTTTTTAAAGTAAGTGAAATGGTGATGAGGCAGTTGTTAGACTGTGAACAGAAGACGCCTTATGAAAGCAGGGCTCAATCTGTCTACTTCTGCGATTTTCACAATTGGTTCTAAACAATGATGGTCTGTGTTTAAAGTATAAAATCATGAGCAACCTGAGGGCAGGCCGTTTTTGATTTGCTCAAGTTTAACAAGTAACTGCGGCACAGGCTGCACTTGCACTTATTGACTTCCCTTAGGGGAAGGGGTAGGGAGGTGGGAGGCTGCTCAGGGTGACAGCTGGGGAACTGCCTGCAGCATCTCATCCTCACCCACAGGCCTTCCTTTGTCTCATTTGCTGAGGGAGGCAGTGCTTGTTCATTTACTCTGTAAAAGTTTATTTTTGTCTTAAACCAGTTGTTTGGCTTTCACACTGGAGAAATCCACACACTCTAAGGCTGTCACAATTTCAAGTTTATGAAGTAAATAGTAGCAAACACCTAAGCCTCCCAGACTATGGGAAAAGTGATCCACTTTCTCTGGTTGGTAAAGTCATTCATCCTGCATATTTAAATATCACCACCAGATGAAGAAAGCCACCAGCTATCACTTACTGAGCACCTCCTAGTGGGAGGCTTAAGCCCTGCCTATACTTGATCAATTTGGTCCTCATAATGTCACTGTGAGCTGGACAGGATTTGTCCCATTTGAGGAAATGGGGGCTCAGAGATGTCAGTGACATGGAACAAGGATTGGAGCTTTAGTCTCTCTGATCCTGAAATTCATGCTAGAGTAAAAGAGTGCAGGACCTCTCACTTGTGACTGCAGTGCCAGATCCTTTCTGAAATGTGCCTGTATTTCTTATGGGAAGATTGCTTTTGACATACGTGTTTGTAAGAGGCCCTGCTCTCGCAAGCACTTATCCCTTCAACATTCTTGTACAGATGGAGCATACAGAAATCTGAAATGCTCCAATCCAGAAATCTGAAATGCTCCAAAACACAGAAGTTTTTGAATGCTGACATGATGCCAAGAGTGGGAAGTTCCACACCGTGGAACTTTGTTTCATGCACAAAATTATTAAAGATACTGTATAAATAATTACCTTCAGGTTATGTGTCTGGGGGGGTGTACATGTAATGTAAATCAATTTCCTGTTAATGTTTGTCCCTTCTCCAAGATATCTCATTATGTATATGCAAATGTTGCCAAATCGGACAAAATCTGAGATTTGAAACACTTGCGGTCTCAAGCAAGCTTTTGGATAAAGGCCACTGGGCCTCTGTGTAAAGCAAATGAAAACATGGTGATGGTAAAACTTTCACTTAGGATTCTGAGCTGCTGTCACGTCTTCTGAGAGCCCGTTCAACTGCCTTTCTAATCCAGCACCTCCTGCTCTCTTCCTCTGCCCTGTCTTCCTTCATGGCATCATCTCTGCCTGGCCTTGTGTGAACACACACTTGTGTGTGAGGATGTGTTGGGACTTGTTTTTCTAACTGAACTCCTTGAGGGTAGGGACATTGTCGTCTTCACTGTTGTATTCCTGGTACCTAGTGCCAGTGCCTCACATGTAGTAAGTGCTTAGTAAATATTTGTTAGTTGAGTACCTGGTAGAAAATATGACAATGTTTTCTGGACACCTCTGGGGTGCCTTCCAAGTGTTAGGTTTCCTAGAGTTCTGTCTTTATATTAAAATTTAAATGGAAATCTCATCCCCTCCTGTCTTCATTCCACACTTATGCAGTCTTCCAGTCATTTTTATATGCACTTACATATGTTCAGGTACATGTGCACATATTCTGGGCCTGTTGTTTTGTACCTTCCTGCCCATCAGAGTGCCTGAGTGAGCTCTTGATGCCCAAGCCTCATTAGCAGCTCCCTGTGGATGAGCACTTGGATGCTTTCAACCTGTTACCATCTGAGCGGTGCTGCATTTAGGATTTTTGTATATTTTCCTTTGTGAACAGGAGCAAGCATTTCCTGTACAAAGAAAGAGAATCACTAGGTCAGGGTGAGTGAGCATTTAAGATGGTCATGGCCCTGAGGTGGGAGTTTACCTGGTAGTGTGC
>PVHX01012038.1:0-61178 GCA_004024805.1 Geosciurus inauris | reverse complement strand
GCTACTGACATCTCTGCAGTTTGTTATCTCCTGCTCCTAGGGAGGCTGGCCTGTGTAAAGCTAGAACATTCCAAGAGGTCTGTCCTTAACCAAGGAAAACCTACGAGTTCCAGCCTGCTCTCCTGAATATACAGGCAAATAGAAGCACCAGCCAGGCAACTTTGTTTTCCCAGTGACATTTTAGAGATTATTTACTGTCAGTGTCAGTAAATGATCAAAAACAAAGGCGCGCGGGGGGGGGGGGGGGACACAAAAAGAAGAAAAAAGAAAACAGGACAAGGGAACTAGGGAAGCTTCTTCAAAGAAGAGGCTACACGGAGGCTTAGAGGATAAGTAGGAGTTTCCTAGGCAATTGAAATGCAGAAGTGACATTCCCAACAGAAGGGACAGTCTGCTCAAAGACTCAAATTTACAAAGTGGCCTGCAGTCCAGGGAGTAAAGGGAAGCAGTGTTTGTACTGGTGGGGAAGTGGGGATGGGTAAAGGAGAGTCTCAGGCTAATTAGAAAGGTCTCTAAGGCATCTAGGAGCAAGGGGTGGGGTAGGGTGTTTAAAGCAGGGAAGTCACCTGTTTAAGCTGTTTTGTTTTTTTTACTAGTTCTGACAGACATGCTAAGTGTAGGCAAGAGTCTCCATCAGTTTTGTGCAAAAGAAATAAAGTGTGAGCCATGAAGCCAAGCCACATACGTAATTTTAAATTTTCTGGTGGCCACATTTAAGGTAGGAAAAACAAATGAAATCAATTTAATAATTTATTGACGCCCCCAAATCCAAATTATTATTAGTCAACATGCAATCAATATCTTTGAAGTTATGAATGAAAGTAATTTACATTTTCACCAAAAATTTGGACTAGCCACATCTCAAGTGCTCAAAAGCCAGATAGAGCCAGTGGTTAACATCCTGGATGGCACAGCTATAGATAAGCCAAACATCAGACCTACATAGGAGTCTGCAGCCAACTGTCCAAACATGAGATGATCAAGCTCTGGGCAGATCTTTCTGGTCACTGGATATGTTAAACTATCATTGAAATGCAATTTTAGAAATATGTAACTGCAAAAACTTATTTTGAATGGTAACAACTTATATGGATCAAAAAAAATAATAATAATACAACAGAGTACAATGAACAGTGTTGCTCCTGGCCTCCTTCTGTCCACCACGTCCCTAGCCATGCCATCCCCCCACACCTACTGGAGGGCATCACTTTTACTGAGATCCTCTTGTGCTTATCCTTCAATGCGTCTTCATGCACAAGCAGATATGAACACACTCAAATTTTGTCCCCTTTCTACAAGGTAGCATACTACAAATTTTGTTTCATACCTGCTTTTTTCATTTAATCTTGGAGATCTTTCTATATCAGTGTATAAAGAGTTTCCATGTTCTCTTTCAAACGCCACACAATATTCCATTGTATGGATAGATCATAGTTTATTTAACCAGTCTTCTAATGGGTACTTGAATTGTTTCCAATCTTTCCTAATACAAACAATGGCCTAATGGAAAACCTCCTATGTACGTCACTTTATATGTATTCAGATGTATCTCAGGAAAAATTGCCAGTGCCAGATTGCTGGGTCAAAGGGTAATTGCATCTGTAATCTCAATAGATACCGCCAAACTGGCCCTCACTAGAGCCGTGCCATTTTGTGGTCTCCTGAGAAGTACTGCACCAAGTTTCCCACACCTGTTCAACAACGTGTAATTGTCACACTTTAGAATTTTTGCCAAACTGATAAAATGAGAAGTGTCACTTCAGCATAGTTTAAATTTGCATTTCTCTTATTCTGTGTGAGGGAAAACATCTTTTCATAGGTTTAGACAAGGCATTTCTCTTTAATTCTGTGAATAATCTGCTCCTGTTCTTTGCTTATTTTTCTATTGGTCTGTAAAGTTTTTTATTTTAATCTATATTAATCTAATATAATTTATTTTAATCTACAGGAGCTCTTCATATAAACAGATCAATCTGTCCATTCAGTTTTTTTTCCAACTACTATGTTTTTTTTTAAATATTTTTGTAGTTGTTGATGGTTTTTTTTTTTATTCATTTATTACTTATATGTGGTGCTGAGGCTCGAACCCAGTGCCTCACACATGCTAGGCAAGTGCTCTACCACTGAGCTACAGCCCCAGCCCCCAACTACTATGTTTTTTAAATCATTTTTTTAAATCATTTTTATTTGAATTTAGTCAAATTTCTCATTTTTTCTTTTATTATTTCTGCCCTTAAGTCACAATTAAAAAGCCCTTCTTTAAAGTTTTGTTTTCTTCTAGTCCCCTTATGAATTTAAGCAGATATGAATACATACTCATATTTTTAAATCCTTATTAAAATATTAATTTTCAGCTCAGTATCTGAGTGCATGCTTAGCATGCACGAGACCCTGGGTTTGATCCACAGCAGCACGAGCACACGTGTGCATGTGCACACACACACACATATCAATCTTCACTTTTTGCAACTGAGGTAGACCAGACGTTTGCAAATCTGTCTTCTTGATTGCTTCCTCCCCTTTTTTTTTTTTTCATAATTCTTTTGTATATCATACTGGTCATCATATGAAATTAATTGATCAAGTTGCAGTTTATTTAAATAATATGAGATACGGAACCAAACTCATATATCTCTGGATAGCTACCCATGTGAGCAATCATATCCTTCAATCCAGTTAACCCATTTCCACACATTAAAAATTTCATCATTATCCCATTAGAAACACAATTTTTAAGCTACTATTCTATTTGTGTAAACTTCAACCTTTTATAAACTCACGGCTCTTATTCTCTAGACACTATGGAGATAGATACAATTTATGCTGCTCAATTATTTATGGGAACTGCCCAATTTTTGAAATGGCATTCATCATATCTTCATCAATATCTTTTAAGCAGATGCTTGACTTGAAGAGAAATACAGACACAAATCGCCCTTCAGAAGACTGTGGTTTGGCAGTCACTAAATTATTTTTCACGATTTGTTTAAAAGGGAAGCAATATAACACTATGAAAGTCTGGCAAAACTCTCACTGATGACAGGATTCTGGTTTACTCAAGTTCATTTTATAGGATCACCAGTATGGTATTCGAAAGAATTAGGACAGAGAAAGAAAGGAGGGGAAAACAGGAAGTTGAATTTGAAAATGATCCATCTCAGCTGGAAAGTGAAAAATGACTTTTTGAGTTTCATATAAATAAATAAAAATATGGAATGCTTCATGAACTGCCGTGTTATCCTGGCACAGGGGCCATGCTCATCTTCTCTGCATAGTTCTGATTTTAGCATGTGTGCTACCAAAGCAAGCACGAATACTGCTATTTTTTAAAGCAAGAGTTCGACATTTCCAATTATGTCTATTCAAAAGTTTCTCATGAACTGGAATGTTTAAAGTAAAGGTGTGGTATCCTATATAAATGCCCCTGTACTCCAAGGCTAATTCCTATCTCTTATCTCAGCATCCACCAAGTCTCAGTCGATTTATATTGCTACACATTACCCTGTTATTGGAGGTTATACAATTAATTATCCTAGATTCGTTTCTAAGAGAGATTTACACACACAAGTTATGAGCACAAGTATATCCTTCAAGCATAGCAAGAGGATCAGTTCCTACAAGGGATGCTCATTATTGGACACAAATTGGAAATATTCCAATGGGGGCTATCAGTGGCAGATATATAATACTAAAAACAAAACAATACTACATAAGAAATAAAGGAAATATGGGGAAGAAGGCAGGGGCAAGGAGAATTCCATGGAGCAGAGGTTTCCAGACATGACCAAAGCAGAGCTTCCAAGACCTCAGGGATGTTTCTCAAAGACACAGGCTGAAGTGGGAGTCAAGAGCCCTGTGAACCGAGAGGCCATGGTCAGGGCACTCCTGGGCAGCTCCTCTGCACCCCCTCCAGGAAGCTGCTACTTCCCAAGACCACCTGTGGAAAACTCTTGGAAATCTGCTCTAAAGCCCTCATATGACTCCTGAATTTCAACCTTTTTCAGCTTGTAAGTGCCCACTGGGGGTAATTCACCCTTGTGTCACACCTAAGTATCTAAAACTAACCATTAATGCCCACTGCCCCTCCCCTCCAACAACAATGAAAACACCATACCTTGCTTCCCCACCTATGGCAATAATACTATGATTTTCCAACTTGCCCAGATTCCTTAACACCTTAGACTTTGGGCATTTCTGACTCAACACTTCCTTGACATCCTATGAAAACCACTCACCAAGTCTTTCTCTGTGCCACCCACATCCTGCTTTTCCTTTTGTTTCTCATATCACTCATGACCCTCCTCATGACCCTACACCTACTTCATAATCTCTTACCTGTTTTCTGGTTTCCTCACACTTTTCTCTGACAGTCCATTCTATATGAACCTGCTATGCACCTTTCCTAGATGGTACTTTCTCCAAAAATTTTTGATGGCTTCCCTATTACTTATATGACAGCTTGAGATCATGACATTATTCATCTCATTCATTCAACAAATATTTCTTGAGTATCTGCTCTGTGCCAGACACAACTCTAGGCATTTGGGACACATCAATGAATAGACCAAAACTCTTGCTTCATCTTGTCTGAACCTGTTTTCCCTGCCCTTCACTCTGCTGGTAGCTAACATAATTGTGAGGGACCATCTCTACACACATTTATATCAGCAGTTATATTCTGGTGCATTTATATATTCAACAAGCCCCTATCATGTGTTGAATTCAGTAGTGACCCAGATAAGTGTGTGTAGTCTTTTCTCTTCATCCCAACTTTGACCTTCCCTCACCTCCCACTCTGACGCCTTTTCTTGTCCTCACCTTTCTAAACCCTGTCATCCTGAAACGTATAGCCCAAACCCTCCAACCAGCACAGAGATTCTTTTTGACACTCATACCCACAGGAAGAGCCATCGTCTCTTTCTGTCTTACAACAGCACTTACAAAAAAAAAGTGCTTCATCAATGTTTAGAGCAGCTCAATTCACAACAGCTAAGCTATGGAACCAACCTAGGTGCCCTTCAACAGATGGATGGATAAAGAAAATATGGTATATATACATACACATACACACATAATGGAATATTACTCAGCCATAACGAAGAATGAAATTATAGCATTTGCTGGTAAATGGATAGAAATGGAGAGCATCGTGCTAAGTGAAACAAGCCAATCCCAAAAAACCAAAGGCCGAATGTTTTCTCTAATATGTGGATACTAACACACAGTAAGGGGAGAGGGTACAGAAGAACAGAAGTACTTTGGATTAGACAAAGGGGAATGAGAGGAAGGGAGAGGGAATGGGAATAGCAAAGATAGTAGAATGATCACACATTACTATCCTATATACATACGTGATTACATGACCAATTAAATTCTACATTATGTACAACCAGAAGATGAGAAGTATACTCCATATTTGTATAATATGTCAAAATACATTCTACTATCATGTATAACTAATAAGAAAAAAAATTTTTTTAAATGCTTATGGTTCATTTGGTTGGTTAGTTAGTTTTTTACATTTCGTGGGTTTAATGAAACTCTGTAATTAGAGTAGAGGCCTTTGAGGACACTTGTTCTCTTTTTTGCACTTTCTAAAATTCTGTAACCACAGAACCAAAGGAAATCTCTGTCCCCGGTTCATCAAATTATCTTATTGCTTGAGCAACTAGAGACATAGAGAGGTAAATAATATCTAGTGCTGAAAAGGACAGAATTAAAATATGAATGGCAAACTGGTAGGCATCTTCCTTTGTCTCTGAGGCAGAGATGTCTGAACCACTAGCAGCAGGCAGTACCCACTCCCCAACTCCAACTCTGGAGTTCATGCACATGATTTCAAGCTGTAATAAGTAAATTGCTCAGAGCTCCTGTCCAGATGATGCCTAGCTAAGCAACTTCCTACTCTGCTGCCCTCTCCCTGAAGTTTCTTGAGACTTCAGTGATGCCAGCAAACTAAACCCTAAGCCCATGCAGTGGTACACACCTGTAATCTCAGTGCCTCGGAAGGCTGAGGCAGGAGGATCGTGAGTTCAAAGCCAGCCTCAGCAACTTAGCAAGACCCTGAGCCACTCAGCAAGACCCTGTCTCTAAATAAAATATTAAAAAGAGCTGGGATGTGGCTCAGTGGTTAAGCATCCCTGGGTCAATCCTGGGTACAAAAAAAAAGAAAAGAAAAACCCTAACCCCATAAATTTTCCAGATGCTAGACTATCCTGCTCCCATTCTTTCCTGCCCCATGAAATTCAGGGTTTTCTTATCTTGCCATATCAATGCTCTACCCCCACTCTGGCCAGTGAGCCACCCCTACTGGAAGCCAGAGACCTCTCTGAAGAAGGAAGCTGGTGCACCCGGATAAAATGGAAATGCAATTGAAAAATATCTACAAGTGCAAAATAACAATAACCCTAAGAGAAGTGTGATCTGGAACAGGTGGAAGCATCCAGAAGTCATGTACAACACTGTGAAATGTAACATAGAGTACAATGTCAAGATTTTACCATAAACTACATTTCTATTTCCATGTGATTTCCTTCCCATGATTCATATGAAACTCAATGGGAGATGCTGTGACCATATTTTCATTCCACTCCTTGTGCTCACTGAGATGGCAATTAGGGCTTGATAATGTTTCCTGAATTTCCTAAAAGTGAAAGACCAATTTATCCATTGCTTGAGCTGAAAAAAGAAAAAAAAATAACAGAGGTGTAGTCATTTACTTGTGTCCCAGGTAGATAAGAATGTCTCATGCTTGTACGTTTCTCTGTGGGGTCCAGAAAAACAGACAGCTCTTAATTAGGCAAAGGTTATGCCCGGCACATCCATCAACCTTCAGATGCTGTTTTAGGTTTAGCTGTTTTGTTCTTCACATGTGAGTCTGTGCCCTCAACTGATAATCACCTGTGAGTGTCATGGTCTTGGCAGATTTGAGCCTCATAACCTTGGAAGCTGTTGAGAGTTCTCTCTCCAGCCACTCTCAGACCTACATGATGGTTCAGTGCCCATATTCACATGAAAAGAAAAGTCTCCAAGATCAAAGAATATTCTTTGTATTTATGAAAACCTTCAAAACACAGATAATTTCTAACTAGCAGCAGCCCACAAGTAGCATTGTTTGTGTTTTATTAAATGAATTATTAAAAGCAAGGGGGAAATAAAAGCATTCTATTGAAATCTAAATCTTCTGACTATAGCTTCGTTGGGGAAGGAAGTAAAGCACGCCTGAACCCAAACCCAGTGACATGGGAGCCCTTTCACGGGGCACACATCTGCCAGAGTCTCCCTAAATGTGCTCCTGACATACAGTTCCAGCTTCTCCTCCCTGTTCTCCCTTTAGAACAGGACATCTTCCACCTGATCCTGGCAGCCCACCACGTCCAGAACATGCTCTGCCATGAAGCTCATGTGATTATCTGAACCCTGCAGAACTCGGCCACTGTGACCTGGGTCAGCCTGACAGTAACTGCTGACCCAGACCAACGGCTGCAGCTCTTTTGGGTCTCTCCTGCTGAGGGTTGGGATTGGTTCAGGCAACTCGGGTGACCTTGGGCCAGTGAGGAGGATTTAAAGGGTTCTTCCCCAGATGTGCCAAGGAGCAGGGAACAGGGATGGGGAAACCAGCTGGGGCCAAGATGTCAATGCAGCCTGCCTTCCATCAGCATGCCAGATCTGAGCAGAAGCACTACTATGTCACTCGCTGCATCTAAGGTTGGGTCAATCCTGGAGCATGCACCAGCAGCGCTACCCATGCAGTGGTAGCATTCATTTGTTCATTCACTCACACTCTACATTAAGAGCCCCTACACAGACGTAGGCAAGTGCATCTCAATATGGCAGATTTAGTAAACTTCCAGTTAGCTAGAACACAATGAAGTGTGAATTTCCATTAATGGAATGATGAATTCCTTCATGTAAGTAACATTTCAGCAACCACTTCCTGGACATACTAAGTTAAGGATATTCTCCTTAACTCTCTTTCTTCTCTGCCAGAAGCAATCAGTTATATTTATCCTTATAAATATATAAGTTATATTTATTCTTAAAAATGCAGATGTCACTTCCCTGGGAAGCTTTTCCAAGTGCCTGTCTTCCCAGGAGATGTTCCAGATACATCTCCCTCCACACCTGCCCTCTATCTCTTCTTACCAGTCTGCTCTTTCTGTAGTTTCTTCTATGTTAAGCTTCTTTCTGTCTCAGGACCTTTGCATAAGCAGTCAGCGCTACAGAAATATCCCTACCTGTATTCCAAGTTATGACCACTCTCAAAACCATAGCCCCAACTGCTCACACCTTGTGAAGAAAAGTGTCATTCCTCTCTGGATCTCAGTTCAACCTTCCCTGAACCCCACTATTATTCACCTCCTAGCATCATATGCTTCCACTTCCCTGCATGTATCAGAGCCATACAGGTAGGATGATGATATATTTGATTGAAGTCTATTTCCCCATTAGATTAGTAAGCTCAATAAAGTGACTAGCACCGTGGCATACAGTAGGCAGTCAGTAAGTATTAGCTGAATGAATGAAGGACCTCTTCTATGCAATTTTGTGTTACTATATTTCAGTTGCTATTTGTGTACCTGCCCCAAAGCCTAGACCCTGACAGCCACATCAGAGCCACTTTCCCAAAATTCATTTATAAAGGGAAATGGGTATTTATTCCTATTGCCCGTATCTTGTATATCCATATCTAGTCATGATGGAGGGTAAAACTAAGAATCTTAAGACCCTAAGATGAGTGACTAAGATCTGGAAAAAGCGGCCTTAGAATATATCCAAAAAGGTTGAAATAATAACCCAAAATGGGGGGGCAGAGACTAGTAGCATTGAGTATTTGTGATCAACTCTGACCTAACTAGAAAAGCCGAAACTGAAGAACCACACTTCCTGTGTCCTTTCGGGCTGATGTTTCAGTGTTCTGGCTACTGAATAAGAATCAAAACCAAGTGACAGGAGTCAGCAATGTGTGATGTGCCTATCACCGACCAATTGTATCCTTCCAATATGCATATGCTGGCACCCTAACCCCAGTACATCAGAACTTAAGTCAGGGCCCTTAAAAGAAACAATTAGGTCAAAACAAAGCATGTGGGGTGGGCCCTACTTCAACCTAATCTGTCATTAGAGGAGAGAAGGACTCAGAGAGACACTAGGGTGTACATGCAGAGGCCCAGACCATGTGCAGACACAGAGAGAAGGGGGTTATCTGTAAGCCGAGGAAGAGGTCTCCGAGAAGACCAGCCCTGCCAGCATCTTACTCTTGGATGTTTGTTCTGGAAGGAAATCAATTTTGATTGATTAAGCCAACCAGTCTAAAGCACTGTGTTACAGGAACCCTCCCCGATAAACACAGTGCCTGAGGCATTCTTGAGGGAAAGAACAGTGTTACAATCCCAGATGCCATCTTCTCCCCAGGGCTGGCCTTTCTCCTTCACTTGAAGTTGAAGAACCAGATGCATTTGTATGCATCACCCAAATAAAGTGATTGAAATGCTGTGAAACAGATGTGAATAGAAACTCATTTCGCTTTTTAATGAGCATTTTGACCAGATCAATACAACGAAATGCTGAACTGCATGATGCCATTGCTGTCTCCATGCAACTGCCCAGTTGATTGGCTCTGAGATGTTACAGAAAGCTAAAAACGTGTTTTCTCTTCAAAAGAGCAGGAGTCCATCATCCAAAGTCATAAAAATTTTAATTGCACTGCATAAAGGACAGAACCTGTTCTAGCTGCAAACCAAGGAAAGGCGGAAACAAAATGCAGCTGAATGCTGCTTAATCAGCTGGCTGTTGCTTTCTGAATAGCACCTAATATTCTAATTATTAGTCACTACATGGAGAAGGTGCAATTATTGAACAGGGAAGATTGCTTTAAATTTTTTTTTGTTAACCCCCAATTTGGAAGGTCTTCACAAAAATATAATTTCATAAGCTATAAAAAAGGGAATAGAAGATTAACAGTTAAAATTCAGTATTCTACCCTAAAGCATAAAAAAGCTTTGAAGTTGTATTGACAGCAGATATGACTAACAATTGTAATCACAGAAATAAATTTAGTAAAACGATAATTTATCTGTCACAATTTACAGAGGGAGAGAAAGTACAGCATAAGCAGGTGAATTGTGAAGTTAAATGAAAGCAAAGATAGAATCCAGTTTTTAATGAAATGTGGAGCATTATTAATTGGTTTCCTAGCAACAGCCAGCCTCAAATTACTTAACATGTCTGCTCAATCAGATGCAAATTTGAGTGTTATCCCTTAAATGTTGATTATAGTTGGTCTTTTCAGATGCAAATGAAATGTGTAAAGTGAATGTAAATGTTGACAATGCTGATACAAAAAAAAAATCCCCTGATTAACATCATTCTGGTGTTCAAAGTATCAGAGTTGAGGATCTCCCCTTGGAAGGCCCTCAAGCTGCCCAGTGACCACTCTCCTATGCCATTCTCCTTCACCTGTCCTCCCTATCCTGCCTTAGTGCTGCCCTCAATCCAGTGTCAGCATTAGACAGCTAGCCAAGTGATGCTGCTGGGCCTTGATGATTTTTCTTCAGTGCTAAATGACAGGTGGATGATGCTTTCAGTTCAAAATTCAATCCAATGATGCAAGGAGCTTGCTGGCACGAGATCAGGGTTGGTATCAGTGTGATTTTATAGACAGAACCAGACCTCTGAGTGACTCCAATGGAGTGGAACTCAAGCAAATTTCTTTCAAGACTGCCAAATAAGGCAGTCTTCCTCAGAAGAACTCCAGCCTTAATCTACAGTTCAAGAGCAGCATGCTCCAAGTCAGTGGTGGCACCAAGACTTGAGGAGAGGTGGGGGAAGGATGTAGCCTATCAAAGTCGCCATCAGCCACCAATGCTATCATGGTAACAGCCCCCTCGAAGCAAAAGCAATGAACTGGCCCTGCTCGATGGCACCTGCAAACAAGGGTTTGTTAGTTACTATTTACCAGGCAATGATCTAGGTGCTGGACACACAGCAGTAAGAAAACATCCCTGTTCTCACCCTCCTTGAGTAGAGTGTAGACAAACGTATAAGTAAATACAAAAAAGCAACATGAATGTTAGAGAAGGTGAGGATGTGAGAAGGGCAGCTTTGAGAAAAGTTCCAAGACCACCCTCCAACAAGACTGTGCCTCTCCCTTATGGTATTTCAAGGATACTGCTCTCTCTACAGCCACCTTAAGGGTGTAGTGCAAGACTCCAGGGTGGAAGTCTGCCAAAGATAGAGGAAAGAGGAGAGGGTCGGTGCACTGAACCCTAGAAGTCCTTTTCTCTGCAGGTCAACGCCCAGTGCCCTTAGACATATACCTCACCCATTCCTGGAAAAACCACCAAGCCAATCGGAAAATACATTCTTGAACTCCTGAAGGAAGCTGAATGACTTTTCTGGCCAAAGTTCTCTGCCTGTGAGCCTCCAAAGGACAGAGAATCAATGAATAGTTTGTTCCAAACACTCAATTGTGGCTCTAGGTTATCCCAGGCAGTGGTTAGCAACTCAGGATATATATTCCAAAAAGTTCTGAGTCTGCTTTTGCCTAGAATTAACCGAGTTGACAGTTGCGAAGCAGGCCAAAGATCCCTAGACTCACCTTGAGTGCTGGGCTAAGGGCAAATGGACAGATCCTTCTTCCAAAGCCTGCCACTCTAGCTCTGTAAGTCAGGACTTAGGTCTTTGAAGGCTTTAAGCACTACTATTAAATGTAAATGTCCATGAAAGAATCAAGTAGTACCTTAGATTACCTGTGGAATCTAGTGGCCTAGATGTCCCTGCACTGGGAATGGGGACAATGGTAAGATTTACAAGGGGCATTGTGATACTTGACTGGAGGTCAAAAGCACTTCACCAGTCTTGCCTTAATTCATGTTAACCCTCAGAGAAAGAATGCCACTGACATGTCATTTAGTCTGAAGGTCTAAAAAGAAAATAGTGCCAGAGTTTAGTTTTATCAAAGTAGCAAACATTCAAAATGAAGAAAACTTGGCTTTCACTCAATCAGAGTGGCATCTAATCAGAGGCCTTATTACATTATGAGTTAAAAATCAAAAAGATTGTACATTTGACTGAATTCTTGGTCACCAAGATTTATCTTCTAGGTCAGTCAATCTTGAAGTGTGGTCCCTGGTCCAGCAGCATCTGTGACACCTGGTTAGAAATAGATATTCACAGGCCTTTCCCCAAACTTAGAAGAATTAGAAAGCCAGCAATGGATGCAGTAAGCTGTGTTTTCACAAGCCCTTCAGGTGCTTCTGATGCACATCAAGTCCTAGGCCAGCTCAGCAAGACGATGTGCCTCTGAGTTTATACTTAGCACCAACTTGCTGCAAATTATTTCAATCAACAGGGAACTAAACATAGCTGGACTGTACCTTCCATATGGTGGCACATGTTCAAAATAAACACAGTAATTGTGTGAATTCCCTGACACAATGACTTTTTTAAAAGAATGCAACCATTCAGAACACAAGATGCTGATTTACTGATTTCTTAAGATAATGGATTGTTTCAGGAGAAAAGTAAAAAGAAAAAAATAATTCTTTAGGACTTGAGGCTGGAGTAGAGTTCTGAGAGAAACTTTGAAGAGAATCACTGAGTTCTCTGTCCTAATGTTAGACTCTCTTCCTCCAGCCTTCATGGCCAACACCATCAGGGCATCATCCTAATGGACAGGTGCTCCCTGGGGTGGACAGAGGGTCATACCCATAACGCAAGACTCTCTGTAAATACCCCTCAAATTTTCCAAATGAAAAAAAAATCTATAAGATGCTTTAATGGTTATAAGATAGCCACATGTGAATGAACCAGAAACCTATGATCAGAAGAGCGAATCTCAAATTTAATTACACATAGGAATCACTTGCAATGACTAATGAAAAGGTAGATTTCTGAGCCACATCATCAAACATTTTGATTCTCTATCTATCTACCTACCTACCTTTTTCCTTTCTCTCTTTTTTTCTTGTGGTACTAGGGATTAAACCTAGGGCTTTGCATATGCTAGGTGAGTGCTGTACCACTCAGCTACAAATATACACCTTTTAAATAAGCATGCCCAGGAGATTTTGATATAGGGGTTAGTATTTAAATAACCAACATGGTAGCTTCTCCATTTTTTAAGAGTTTTAGTAAGGGTTAACAAAAGAGGACTCTTTTAGTTTAATAAAAAAGCAATACTACAGTAAAAAGTAAAAGAACTACAAGTTCCCTTTTCTCCAAATGTGTTCTAAAGTATTTAAGATGAAGTTTGAATGTGTATTTAAAGTAACTTTTTAGTAAGTAACTTTTTTTGCAAGTCATACCTAATTATTGTAAAAAATTAAGAAAAGTAAAAGAAAACGTTTAAAAGAACTGTAATCTCACAATCTAATTGCTACACTATATTCTTGGTATATTATATTCTTCCAAATAACGTGCTGGCTCTTTACAGACACACACACACACACACTTTTTTTTAGTGAGATCAGAGTATATGTACTTACTGTGTTAGTTTTCTTGTATCTAACAACATTATCAACATCTTTATACCATTCCTTGATTCTTTTAGGTAAAAAAACAACAGAATGCCTAAACACTCACTCTATTCCTAAGAGGTTTAAAAAAATCAAACAAGGAATTAAAAGTGTGTTTATTTGGCCAGTATATACTACAAATATTTGTGCCATTTATATGAGTATGCTAAAAATCTTAGTTTTTATTAAGTACTTTAGTATTGATGCAGAGTTTATTAGTAACTTTTACTAGTTCATTAGCTTATTTTAGTGAATGCATGCACATTACTTATGGCCTCTGGACACATACACAATATACCATAAGTATTCACATTAATGAAATCTATTAGACCAAGGTTTTTCTCATTAAATCAAAAGGGAACCAAAGAATTTACTGAAATGAAACTGAGACTTGCTCCTACCTCAGTTTTTTTTTTTTTTTAAATATACCCTGAGAGTCTATAAACTAATTCTCTTCAACCAGGAAGTGATCAAAAATAAATGCATTTCACAGAGTACACTAATCACATAACCTGACAACTGAATTCTTGTATTTTCATAAGTGAGGCACAAAAAATGTGAGTTTCTATGACTACCCATGTTCACACTCGCCAGCAAGGCCTGGTATCAAATAGCCTTCAACGGCTTCAACACTTGGTTGTCACTGAATGTAAGCAAGCTACTTAATTCTTCTAAATTTCAGTTTCATCATCTGCAAAATAAAGATGCTAATAAATAAAATCTGTGCTTATTTACCCAGGATTTTCTGAGGGCCAAATGGGTGTGGACGTCAAGTCTTATGAATACTCTAATGCAGTCTCCAGCATTACCAGGAGTCCTGCTGGTAGCTCTCTCTCTCTCTGTGGAAATGAGTACTCCTTGATTCCCTACACACCAAAGACTGTACAGAACACCAAATGCGTGTGTGTTAGTTAAACAACAGAGATTCATGGAACCTTTCAATATTTGGCCTACAAATTGCTTTACAACAGAATTGGATCCAGGGATCCCTCATTACCATGAGAAGTCATGCTATATATTCTAGGAAATTCTGTGTGAATAATAATTCTCTCAGAGTGATGGGGCATGGTTCCAAACTGAGCTTACCATCACTCTTACCTGCTGGATTATTTTTTTTAGAAACAAAGACTTTCAGACCTTACGTCAGAAATTCCAATCAAGATACCTGAACTTACACAATATTTTAAGATGCACTAACATATCACCCAGGGCCTTGCACATGGTAGGCACACATTCTAGCCCTGAGCTACATGCCTAGCTCTCAATTATTCTTGACACAGAAACTGTAAGTTTCAGTAAGACTGAGTACCTTCAGTACATAACAGAACTGCATGTCAGTGATCCATACATTCAGAAAGACAGAAAGCTCTTAAATTGTTACCCATTCCTTCAGCAAAACACTTACCTAATGAGTCTACCTGAATATACACAAAGAACTCTCTCCCATTACCCAAAGTGAAGGAAACAAAAGATTCCCAGTTTCTTCCCAAAACACTTTTTTATTTCACCGCAAACTTCTCTCCTTATATAAGTAAAACCACAATATGCACTAGATAATTAGACTATTTTAAAATATCCTTAACATAGTAAGTATCATCTCTTTTTCCTTCCTCTTATAAATAACAAGCAAAATAGGCAGACTTTTGGCCCCTATAATCTAGTCTTTGAATGTATGACAAAGCTCTATAAACAACATTCTTTCATTCATTCAACAAAAGACCAAAATAAGCATTTCTCAACACAACCACAACTCTTCAGGGTTTATCTCAGAGCACTATCCTACAATTTGCATAGAGTTTTGTTACTACTCTATTAGACAGTCGAATATTGCCTGATTTTTCTAACCTCTGGGTTGGAAAACTGGGCTGTCACTTTGCCATGGACATTCTTTCTCAAAAGTTTCCTCAGCTGTAAGAGTCAACAGAACAGTTCTTTCTATGTACTTTAAGATGTGATTCTTAAAATCTGATGGAATGGAAAATATCAATCCACAAATCTTCAAATTTATTGTATTAAACTATCAAACCTGAAACATATGGGACAGAGACTGACCACATAAAGTACTGATTTAAAAAATAAAACAAACCTTTGATCATACTGCCTCTATGATCAGTTGTTTCTTGGCTACAATCTTTCTTACTTGAATCCCATAGAGAATATCATTACATGTAATTTTCCTACTATAGCTGATGAAATGGAATGTAATAAGTGCTCATTTTGAAAACATGTAAGTTATTGGTCACTTGATTACCATTAGAGAATACTAATTAGGGTAAGCAGTACCTGGCAGTCTTGGCCTGAAAGACAGTTATCCATGAATTCATTAGGGAGAATGAGGCAAGGCTCAGCTAATTTATATTGACCACAACATGAAATCAAGTCCTGTTCCAGAATCAGAACTCATTAAAAGTGCAGAGGGAGAAAAGGGAGCAAAGACTGTTTTGCTTAGAAGCTTAAAGACTTGTGGGAACAAAGTATCAGGATACCCATAGCTTAGAGGAAACCAGGACTGCTCATAAAGATTTCAAAGGAGTCAACTTCAAGGACAGAGAAGGATTCTTAAGGGTGGTAAGGAGAGGATTAACTAGAAGTTATAAAGTGAAATTATTGCAAAGGCAATTTGAGTTACACATAAGGAAGCAATTTCCAGCTGTAATTTTAATTAGGAGCACAGAATGATCTTCTGTGTAATGATGACCCTTCATCATTACCATTATTTGGAATTACTCTGCATCCACATGCATAAACAGAGTGGAAATTAAACATAGACATGGAAGAAAGGGCAATCGTAATCAATTTTTTCAAACCTTCCAACTACAGGTGGAATTTTCTAAATGAGAGACTCAAATATGGTTAGCTCTCAACTCACTGATACTCGATTGACAAACAATTGATTGTCTCCCACTCTCACCCCATCTTTTCTCTGACCCTTCTCACTGTTTCCAACTATGAGACTCGCGGTTCTGTGGCAGCAGTAACAGAATAATCTTTGTGGATATATCTAGAACTTTCGAGAGAATCTGTGAGTGGAGGAAAGGAAGCACCCATAAAAGCAGACACAGCTTTAACCACCAAGGCACACTCCCCAGTCCCTGTCTTCCCCAAAATGACCTCTCAAATGTTTATTCATCTTTATTTTACTACTTTACTAAAATATAAGATTCATCGGGTTTAACAAACACCCTTCAAAAAATGCAAATAATTCTCTGTGTGGACCAGATCATATCAGTTATTCACACTACGAATTAGATTTACTTTCCTACCGCCAGCTGTACTTGGCCGCCTTGAAGAAGTGAGAATTTTGATTGAGGATGTCTAAAGGGGAAGGAAGACAAATTTTAATTTAGGAAATGGAGTCATATAGCAGGGAAGAAGCACCATAATAGAGTGGGAAAAATCAAAGAATCTTAAATCTATGGCCTAGATAAAGGGGTGTAAAGAAAGAGAAAGACACGAATTATGGAAATTGTGGTTTGTTTTTTTTTTAAATCTGCCAGGAGGACACAGTAAAGAAAAAAAAAATTCTAATTTCCCTTCTTCTTTCTTTACCTATCAGCCACCGGTTTTCAGGACCCAGAATTCAACCTATTGTGAACGTTAGAGCTGAGCGTCAGCTCAACATAGGTGGCATTTTCTGTAAGCCCAGGAGCCTGGCTGCTGTAATGTCTCCCTGTTGGTGCCACTAGGACCCAGCGCCCTCCAGCATCCCAATGGTCTCACTCACAGCATCCCAGACACAGGGCTCCTCCTCTGTTTCTTGAGCAGGCCAACTTGTCCCTACCTGCAGGCCTTTGCATTTCTGCTTCCTCTGCCTAGAACAGTCTTCTTCCAGAGAGTTCTTCATTCGAATGGCTCTGGCTTCAGCATAAACTTCACCTCTTCAGATGGGCCTTCCCCAACCCTGATCAATGTCCCACCAGCCACTCTGAAAACTCACACACTGTCCCATTACATATTTTATGTCCTTCTTGGCTCTGCAAGGCCTATCAGAAACATTATCTTGTTCATATATTTAATTACTAGTGCTTCATCCGCCTTCCTCACTAAAACCCAAATGTGGCCAGTCTCTTGGATCTCTTGGTTGCCACGGCATCCCTGTGCACTGAACAGCTAACAGGTCCTGAGCACTCCATCAACACTGATGGTTTGAAAAAGAATCTGAACAACCATGGGACATGGGGGCCTTTGGTTTTAAAATCTGAGGACTTTTCCATTATGAACAGCACAAAGGCACAGCCAGTAAAAATCTGTAACTAGATAGTTATGGTTCCATAATTCAAAGCTGGGACGTCACTGTCGTTTCAAATTGACTGATATTTGTCTTTCACTGAAGAAATGTGACAGGACCCTAGTTTCTGAAGAGCATAAGTGAGAGCAGAGCCTAAATTTATTTATTTATTTACACCCAAATGAGCTGATTTTAGTTAGTTTTAAAACAAGATCCTATAGTGCCAATACGGGCATCATGGCAAAGGACAGCCCAAGGATATAAGAAGATAAGATTGAAAACAAGGTGTATATAGTCTTGTAACTCCTACACAGCACTTTGTCCGATACTGTGTATACTACCATTTATAATATGCTTTGTATTATAATTATGTATATTCATATTATATTCATATTCTCTCACTTGGAGTGTAAGATCCTTGAGAGGTGGGATTCATATCTGATTCCTCCTACTTCTCAAAGGCTGAGCATTGTGCCTTATGGTACAGGTGCTCGATAAACTTCAAACGAACACATGAATGTTAGTTCCATGATTACTTGCAATGACTCAAACTAGGAGCTGTGCTGTTTAATAACTGGGTAACTAAGAGGAAGTAATTTTTTCCTTATATAGTAATATGTGAATTTACTATTGAGAAATAAGACTATTTTAAACATGAACATGCATATATCGCACTTCACACGTATACACAGACAGAAGTTTGAGTGAAAATTAAACATGAATATTTAAATGTGAAAACTTCTACTACCAAAGTTTGTATTCCTCAAAACTGAAGAGCGCTTTCTCCTCAACACGCCACATACCTAACAACAGAGCTGTGTTGCTACTACAAACATTAACTAAAAGGCAGATATGAGACAGAGCTGTCACCCTGCAGCACAAAATATATTGTTGAATACGTAGGGGTTGCTACATGTTACAAGTTTTACAATTGTTCTTCTATCAGTTAATTGCTAGCAAGAGCAAATAGCATCCTGCCACTCTAAAAACCACATGTTCTTTGGCTATTTTAATAAGAACTGGCCTGGGTTTATAGCAAAATAGCTTTACTCAGGACTTTCTGCCAAAATCTTATCTGATGAACGCCCCCCACACATGGACATCTGGGGCCGGCATTTTGAGGCCCTGTTTTGCAAGAACATGGAGGAGATGTTTTCAAGGGCAAAAGACAGCTTCAAGAGAAGCAATTACTTTTAAAATCTGATCGATAATGAAGAGCATGAACTATAAAATGCCTCTTAAAAACTCGTTTCAGAGTAAGGTAGAGTGACATTTACAGCAACACTAAGAACAAAGTCCTTATAAACAAGTTGGTGGCATCTGGCAAAGTAGGTGGCACTGACATAGATTTGTTTGTGACTATGCCTCTAGGTAGAAGGAGGTTATCAACTGATTCATCTCTAGTCCTCTTCCTGTATGACATCTTGTGCTATTCTACTGGCTCTCTTATTTTAAGCGACTCTGCATGGAGTTAGTTTCTGCAAGCTGCTGAGACTGGCAGCTGTACAAATACCTTCCTCTGTTCTCCCTGTTTCACCTCAGGAAAAAAAAAATCTCATATTTCCAAAATGTATGTATAGCACTGCCAATCCACAGTGCTGCTATTGAAGCGAAAAACACAACAGCAATAAGCAGAATCGCAGCTGAGTGCTTTGCACTTTTGATCTCATGCAACCCTGACAACTCTAAGAACATTTTTCCTATTTTATAGATGGAGAGACTGAGACAGAGTTTAAGTTACTTGTTTAAGGTAGTAATAGCTGAAGATAAGAGGTAGACCTGGGATTCAACATCAGTTTTTTTCTAACTCTAACACAATACCCTCATCTACCACATGAAACTTTTTCTTGTTCTGATGATCTCTTAAATGGAAAGTTAACCTCCATTGAGAAGGACAAGAGAGAAATTACCTGGATCCATGCAGGATGAGTCTAGAAACAGTGGTGAGTTTAGAATCTAATAGAAATCATACCTCAGTTCAGATGGGGCTGCTCTGGGCTGCCTAAGCAATGAATTAAATACATGATATGACTGCACAGCTCAAATCCACCAATGTTTAGTGGGTACCCACTACATACTCAACACTTAAAACCATGTGAGAATTTCAGAAAGGAATAACTGAATTCTTGTCCTCATGGAGTTTGCAGTCTGGATAAGGACAGAGACTCATGGGAATAGTAATCAAAATACTGCATGACAAGACCCAATTCTGACCAAAGTATCAATTGTTCAGACACAAAGCTCATGTCTGAACCCAGCCTCTGCTAAAGACAACAGAGGGCTTGTTGGGAAGGCTTCCCAGAGAAGCCATAAAGGGAACTGGCAGAAGCAGATGAGATGAGTTGGAGGCTGGAGGACAGGATGACATTTCCACTAGAAGTCTGCAAGAATGGCACCTGCTAATGCTGAGTGCTTGCAAAAGTAGTTTGCGACCCAACAACCCAAGAGCTAGGCCTCTTGATGCCATCTTCCAGGGGACAGGTAAGACACAGGCAGGACAGTGACTTGCAGGAAGCTGCCAAGCAGCTAAGATGGTGGAGCTGGGCCTTGGACTCAGAACATCCCACCCCAAAGCCTCAGTGAACCACTGTGCTGCATGGCCTTGGGGGCTCAGGAGGCTCCTGAGGACAAGAAGGAGATGCTCATAAAGCTGTTAAGCAGAGTCGTGCCATGATTCAATTTGTGACTTAGAGTGCCACCCTTTCTGCTATATCACAAGTAAGGAGGTGGGCAGGCCAGAGGCCAGAGGAAACCAACTGAGGACTGAAACACAGGATATTCTCTGTGGCCAGATTTCTCTGCCCTGCTGATGACTCCTCTCTTACTGAAGTCACCCTTCAGAAGCCTGTGGCATTTGCAATGAGAAGGGTGGAATCTATGTGGGACAGGTGATCCACAGCAAACCAGAATGCCCTTCCCCAGTCCTTCAGTCTCCTTAAGAACCACATGCTTCATGAGCACTTCCTTGCAAGTGGGAACCCTTGGATGAATGGTGTGTAATGAATGGTGTATAATCCATGTGTGTGTTCCCAGGACAGAGGTGGCAAAGCTTTCCTGAGTTGCCTCCCCTCTCCACCCATGCTGTTTCTCAGTGGCATCTCATGAGTGTTGTCTGCCGTGCAGCCAGGAACTCAGGATGGCCAACTTGGATCCTTGATCTTCTGGCAGATGGAGTTATTTAGTAACAAGCAAGAGAACATTAGGCTAATACCTTGGGAATGAAGAACCACTGAGAGCCTAAGGGCATACTATTATTAGTGTCAACCAACATTTGTCTGGTACTTAGAACATACTTGACACATTTCTAAGAACTTTCCACTTATTAACTCATTTGTTATTACAGTTTGGAACTTAAATGTCCCCCAAAGACCCACGTGTTGAAGCGTTAGTCCCACAGCCTGTGGTGCTTTTAGGAAGTTACACTTTTAGGTGAACATTTAGGAGGTGAGGCCTAGTAGAAAGAAGTCAGGTCACTGGGGGGCATGGACTGGCCTCTTCCTGTTTCTGCTTCCCAGCCTCCATGAGGTGAACAGACCTCCTCTGTTGTTGCATTTCCATCATTTACTGTGCTGCCTCAGGCCCAAAGCAACAGGGCCAAGCCACCCTAGACTGAAACCTCTGGAACCATGAGCCAAAATAAACCTTTCCTCATTTTAAGTTGATTCTCTCAGGTATTTAGTTATAGTAACAGAAAGCTGACAATTGTGATGGCAACCCTATAGAGAGTTATATTTATTATCCATTGTCCCAACAGGAAGGCTGAGACATAGGCAGTTTACACACCTTGCCCAGGCACACATGGTAGAGGCAGCGTTCAGTTCCCAGTAATCTCACTCGGAACCCATACGCTTAACTACTATCCTCTACTAACTGTCTCTCAGGAGAAAGACAGGAGAGATCCAGACGCATACCTAGTTCCTGCTAAAAAGCAAGCAGGTATAACCTCTCTGTGGGGCTTAAGTGTTTACTACAGGAAGGGAATACAGTGCAGATAAAATAGCAGATGGTTTCAAAATGCAGAGGCTGGCAGAAGTCATTATGAAAATAAGAGCCAGAAACTACCAGCATTTCTAGGATCCTACAAACAGACCTATTCAGGTAAGAAAGGCACAGAGAACAAGTTAATAATGGCCTAAATATAAAGACACAGTTTCCAATCCAACCTACTATTAATTAATTTATGTATTGCCACTAGGGAGGAGGCAGTTAGTACTAAGTTAGATTAAATTATGGAGAAGCTTCAGCATTGCTGTGACTGCTTCAACAGTAATTACTAAGTTGCTATGCCTTCCTTCCTGAACAAAACCCTTTTATGCTCACTCTCAGAATGCTTTGCTGTTCACCTGTCGCCAGCTTCTTTTGACAGGCATGACAAGCTTTTCAGATTCAACTAAAGACACCTTTCAAAGAGGAAAAAAGAAATCTGATGTGTAAATCTTACTAGGCTTCTGATCCACACTCGGTCTCTCAAGAATATCTGCCTCCCGTCTTTTCCTAAGGGTCTTGGGTCTCACTACTGTGCTAAGTGCACACAGGCAAAGAACAGAGGTGCCTGAAGGAAACTGGACAGCAACTACAGGGGCACTGATTTAAGGGTCCTCAGACACCCAGTCTCAGATCCCAGACTTACTGCTGTGAGCTATGGGAATTTGTCCTCCATCTCCATATCAATACAATACAGGCATCTACACTACCTACCTCCCAGGGCTAGCTGGAGGCTCCAATGAGTCATACACTGAACACCAATGCTGTTTGGAGACTATCCAACATACCAGGGTGAAGGAATTAGTATCTGACTAATTAACTAGGTCAGGGAGACCTGAAGTGGAAGGGCTGAACCACTTCCCTGGTGCCCAGCTCTAATGACCTCTCAGAATCTCGTCCTAATCTTCTTGCTTCACTACCAGAGACAAATTTCCTGACTACTTACAGTGACACCTGAACCTGGTTTATATTCTGCCACAAAACATGGATTTGCATGTTCCTGTTAGTTTCCCTGTACCTGAAGGACCACTGACTGTCCAGTCTGTAAAGTGGTAGATCTCTCAAGGGAAGACTGAAGGACATTCTTGCCAGGGCCACTTCCTTCTCCTCTGCACCAGATAGAAGCCAGGAAACAGAATCATGTGCTGCACTGTCTCTCCCCAAAGCCTATATGGTGAAGTCCTGAACCTCAGTACCTCAGGATGTACTTTATTTGGAAACAGGGTCATTGCAGATATAACTAGTTAAGATGAGCCATGGTGGACCTCAAATCTAACACACCTGGCATCCTTACAAAAGGGAGACATTTGGACACACACACACATGCACTCAAGGAGAACACATACGAAGATTAGAGTGCTGCTTCCCAAGCAAGGAATGCCCAACAGCAGGAGAGGACCTGAAACAGTCCTTCCTGAGCACCTTCAAGGGAGCATAGACCTGCCCACACCTTGACGCCTACACTTGTAGTCAAAACTATGGGATAACGAATTTCTGGTGTTTAAGCCACTCAATTTATGGTACTTTATGGGAGTCCTAGGAAACTATACACCCAGAATTTGCTTTTCTATTTGCCTGTATTCACCAATTTATTCATTTAACTGAATTTACTGAGGCTCCACTACATGACCAAGTCCTAGACAGGAGAGTGAAGACCACACTCTGCCTTCAAAGAGCTTGGGGTCGAGGAGGCCACAGCCCTACATATCCACATGCGAGAGTGGTCCTGAGGTATGATGAGAGTGTGGTGTTGGGGAAGCGAGAAGAGGGCACAGTTCCTTTTAGAAAGGGAAGGAGGTGGAGGAGAGAGAACAGAAAAAGTATAAGTGCTTACTCTTAAGATGAGTCTGTAAGGGACTCCAGCTCCTACAAAGGTGGAATGAAGTCACAAGTCCTCAGAACACTGGCAGAGAACATAGTGACTGAGGTGTCAAAACACAATGCAAGGGGCTGGGGTTGTGGCTCAGTGGTGGAGCGCTTGCCTCACATGTATGAGGCCCTGAGTTCAAACCTCAGCACCACATAAAAATAAATAAATAAAGGTATTGTGTCCATCTACAACTAAAAATATTTTTTTTAAAAAACACACAATACAAGTTCCTGGAGACAAAAATACCCATAACAGGACTTTTATTGCACTCCAGGAAACACGTGCCTCCCATCCCTCACCCCAAACCCCACTGGGATTCTGACTCAGCAGATCTGGGGTGAGAAAGTATATGTACCCCTAAATGTTCCATGGGGGCTTTTAATATCCAGCCCCTTAGCAAATTCTGTTGGAACTTTCCAACACTTTTCACATCATGGCATACAGAACCAATGATAATGTTAACATCCACTGAATTAAAGTAGAGGTAATCTGGCAACGTCTATGTGAGAACTGGTGACAAAAATAAATTTTCATTCTTTATATCATTTTATTATGATAAGAAAAATCCTGGCAAGATACTAGGCAATGGATTTTTAAAATAAGTATTCCAAACACAATCTTTGCAAATCACTGAATTTAAGAAGTTTACAAAGGGAGTCACACAAGTGATGTTCAAATACAATTTGACCGGTTGTAACTTTCTGAATGACTGTAAAAATGTCCAATGGTTTAGCACAGAGAAAGCCATGCATATGTGGTGTAGGCACATGGGAAACTCATTCATGGCCCATCGTTAGGAAGCTCTTGATTATGTTATGCTATCCCGGTTTTTAATTTAGGGTAGAACAAAAATTTACAGGCTGAAAAGATGCAGCCACAGCCAGTATCCTGTTACAGTGAAATCCCCAGCCAAATGTTAAATAGAAAGCTGATCTTGACACAAACTCGGAGACATGTGATTTCTAGAAACTTTAAGTTAGCAAACAAAGTGAACAAGCAGCCCTGCATGGGAAGCCTGGCAGCCAGAAAAGGAGGTTTACAAAAGGGATTTTTCAAAGGCTCAGCTTTCTGGCCATAGAGGTGGAGTCTCAGAACTTGCCCTAGGTTCTGTAGGTACACAGCAATGGAATGCCAGAAAATTCCTGTAAGGAGTTGGTGAGAGGCCAACACAACTCAGACCAGGCCAGTTTCCTCAGTAACAAGGCTGTATTTAGAGTAATGTCAAGTTCCTTCCAATAAGACGGTCAATTCAACTTTTATGTTATTCTATTACTTATAGTTTCAAGATCAAACTAGGCTTTTTCAATAAACTATACCTTAATAACTGGAAGCCTTCATTACTATCAGGCATAGACCAAACTAAAATCATCATCATCATCATCATCATCTTGGGTTTTAGTATAAATGTTCACACAAAATAAGTTTAATAATTTCTATGATCACACTCTCAGTAAGATAACATAAGGTTCTGATGTTATGTGCTTGATAGATACCTTAAATATTTATAGTTCTATTAATCTATTACTTTCATATTTTTGAGCACCATCTGCAGTAAGAAAAAAATTTTTAAAACTGAAAAATATTTCACAAAACATTCTCTTCTAATTCTTCCTTCCCTTTCTCTTTTTCTCTCTTTCCTGGTGTTGAGGACTGAACCTAGGGCCCTTCACATGCTAAGCACGTACTCTACCACTGAGCTACACCCTCTGTTCAGTCTCTCATTCAAAAAATAATACTTAAAATTAATACTGTAATGATCATAAATTGATTTACAACCTATTACCAGGTTTGCAGTTAAGGAAAAAAAGACTATAATCAGAAAAATACTAGTTAGCTAAATTATAGTACATCCGCAGAGTGAAATACTATATAATCATGTGTTAGTTCTCATTGCTATGACAAAATACCTGACAGAATGAACTTAAAAGGAGGAAAGGTTTATTTTAGCTCATAGTTTCAGAGGCTTCAATCCGTGGTGACTTGGGCTTGTGGAGGCAGAAATGTCATGGTGGGAGCACAGGGCAGAAAAGGCCTGCTTGCCTCATGGCAGCTGGGAAACAGAGTCAGGAAGAGATTGGGGTCCCTCTATTCACTTCAAGTGTCTATTCCCAAAGACCTAATTTCTTCCCACTACACCCACTTCCTAAAGGTCCTACCACCTCTCTAGCCTTCAACACATTAGTTTTGAGGGGACAAACAAGATCCAAACTATAGGAGACATTAAAAAGAATGAGGCAGCCGGGCGCAGTGGTGCATGCCTGTAATCTCAGAACTTGGGGAGACTGAGACCAGAGAATCGTGTGTTCAAAGCCAGCCTCAGCAACACAGAGGCACTAAGCAACTCAGTGAGACCCTGTCTCTACATAAAACACAAAATAGGGCTGGGGATGTGGCTCAGTGGTCGAGTACCCCTGAGTTCAATCCCTGGTACCAAAAAAAAAAAAAAAAGGAATGAGGCAGCTTTATTCCTACTGACAAGGAATGATTTTCAAGAAAGATTATTAAACAAAAGAAGATTAATTTTTAAATTTTAAGTTTAATTTTCTAATGATGCTCAACCTTTTTTCTCTTCTCTTTGCCAACAGGACATGCAAAATCACCAAAATAGAATTTCCTAAAAGTCACTGCCATAAACACAATCTGGAGAGCTTTGGTAGCAAACACTTGAGTAGCAATTCCAACACAGGTGGCCTAAGGAACACACTTTGGGAGCCACTTCTACAGTGGCAGGGGCTAGACCAGAACTACTATCATCACGGCAGTACCCGCATGCCTAGAACTCCACAGTCTTCAGAGCTCACGGAAGGGCCTCCATTTAAAATGAAGACCCAGGCGAGCCAGGCACGGCGGCGCATACCTGTAATCCCAGTGGCTCAGGAGGCTGAGGCAAGAGGATTGGAAGTTCAAAGCCAGCCTCAACAACTTAGTGAGACTCCATCTCAAAATTAAAAAATAAAACAGGCTGGGGATGTGGCTTAGTGGGTTAGCACCCCTGGGTTCAATCCCGGGTACCAAAAAACAAAACAAAAAACAAACAAACAAAAAAAGAGACCTAGGCATCATCAACCTCCCAGAGTAAGTTGTAAAGGCCCTGGAGGTGGCCAATCCACAAGTATTTACCAAACATGCAAGACCTTCCCACCATGATCACTTCCGCTCACACTCCCCCACCCCCAGAGGACACCAGTAAGAAGCGAAGTGTAGAAAGAAGACCCTGGTGTTCATTTGAAGTTGCTTGCTGTATTTGCCTCTCAGAGCCACAGCGTGTCTCTGCAGGCCACCCAGAACCCTGCTATTCCACACAACCCTTTGTGGGACCTCAAAAAGGTACCTCTTTTTCTGGGTTGGAATGCAACCCAGCACAGGGTGCAGGGTGTGGCCAACAGGAAGCAGGTGAATGTCAGCACTCCAGCCTGCAGAAAGAGAACTGTATTGGGAGTCAGGAGAGTTTTCAGTCCCAACCTTCGCTCCAGCCAGCTGTTAGGGTCACTGTGTGCCACTCTGATCTGCAGTCTCTGAGAGACAGTGAAGAGTCTTGTCTTACCCTCTCGGTCTAGCCTCATTTCCCACAACCCCACACCTCCTTCCCCACATCCCAGGAGTCACCAGGCTTTCTCTGTGATGCCTCTGGCCTTGCTTATCATGCTGTCCTCACTTGGAAAGCCCCTCCTGACACTTGTGCATCTTGCTGGCTCATTCAGGCTCTTCCGTTTCAGTTCAGGGCTGTTTCTGGTTAGGCCCTCCCCACTCCCTTGGGTACCACTGCTAGCCACCACACCTTGAACATGCATAACAGGTGTTATACTGTACTGTTTCCGGGTGCTGTGTGTCTTGGGGAGGTACCACAGAGCTGGTCTGGGGAGGAAGATTCACTGATGGCACATCACTGGGTGCACAACATGCCCAGTATTCACTGAGAAATGAGTGAGTGAAGAGGGCCAGAGCCTCTAGCAGTCCCTGAAATGTCATGCCCTATCAAGGAGGAAGAACATTACACATGCCCAGCCTTCAGAGATACAGACTCTTTTCAGTGTAAGAGAAAATAGTAGTATCCTTAAAAGGAACTTAACAGCGTATTCTCATCGATGCAGCCAGACTGACCTTTAAAAACATAAGCTGGGTCATATTTATTGTTTTATTATCTGTTTCTGCTACCAAAAGGTAAGCTCCAGGAGGCCAGAATCCATTCATTCACTGCGAAAGCCCAGCACCTAAAGTAGTACCTGGAGCTTGTGAGGTACTCATACCGAGGGTCAAAAGTTACTGAATGACAGAACAAAGGAACTAAAAATAACATTATGGAGATGAAAGTCACTGAGAGCAGGGATCAAGAGAAGGGGAAGAACTTGGAACAGGTTCTGCATTGGTAGGTGCGTTTACAAATTAATTTGTAGTCACTAATCAGCTTTCCTAAGCCACATTCCCTGGGATGCAGGCAGTACTCTCCTCCCAATTTTAAGATAAAGGAACTCAAACTTAAGGTTATCCAGTGAATCAGCTTGGCCGTCAGTGCTTAGGCCCCTGGTTGGGGATAAGAACAAGATTGAAGATATTGCTGATTTTAAAAAGGTTGAAATACTAAAGGAAATAAAAGAGTTGGGGCCATGGGACCAAGAAAGCTTTGCACACATTTTCAGCACACTGCATCAAAAAAGAAACAGACTGCTCTGTCTGGAATGGTAAGTTCTCAGTGTGTGTACACTGCATTATTCAGTCATCAATTTTCTGGCCCTGAGAGGCAGACATTTGCATGAAACAATGGGAGCTCCAGAGTCTCGGGCCCTGCCTGCCAATCAGTAGTGACACCACTCTGTCACCAGGAGGCTGGGGCTCCTCAAGGCCAGGGTACAGGGTCTTTAAGAGCAATTGGAGAGAAAAGAGAATATAAAACACTAACCCAATAAGAATTTGAATCAAACAAGCAATAAACTGATATCAAAAATAAATGTATATAATCACAGTTTAATTACGATGTAATCATCTAGCAGCAAATATCTCATTTATATTATAAATGAGACTTGAAATTTTTTTTAAAGGGAAGGAACATGGACAGATGAATAAGGATACCTAATTTTTCTATTTCAGGCTTTTAAAATCAAGATTAAATTTGCTGGAAAATGGCACTTGATTTCTCAGCATTACTCATATTCCAAGAAAGGTGAGTAAAACATAAATGTTGATGAACCTTAAAAATTAATTTGGGGGGCTAGGGTGGTAGCTCAGTGGCAGATCATTTACTTACTGCATGTGAGGCACTGGGTTCAATCCTCAGCACCACATATAAATAAATAAATAACATAAAAATATAAAATAAAGTAATTTGAGTGGGTCTTTTTCAATTTATTTTTCACTTGGTTTGAGAAATGAGATCACTCTCCTATCTTCTGCTCTAAAAAATATTGCTCACTGAAACATTGAAATACATTCAATACTGCAAGGAGGACAGAAATCACAGGGAGTTTGCATTGCTTCTGAATGGAGAATGAAGTCGCCAACAGAGCTCCCATGCTTAATCCCCTCTAAACCTGAGCCCCATTTCCAGCATGTTGGAAGAACCAATAGTAGGAGGTCAGACCTCCCAAATACTGGAAGTAAATATGCAAACACACCTGAGCACGCATTGAAATGGAGACAAGGAAAATGCAAAGCAAGGATAAAGCACACTCTGACCCTGCGGCTTAATCAGCAATTATTTAATCTTAATTCTAAATAAAGCCAGAAGCATTTTTAAACATTTAGCACAGTGGTTTCTTGTATCCAACAAATAAGAAAATTGAAAATGGTTTGGTAATAATTCATCTCCAAAGGAGCATGAAAAGTAAGTGGAAGCTCTTTCCATATCAACTTAGCTTTATTCAGAAAGAATCTATATAAAATAAAATTTATTTTTTATGTTTTTATTAATGTATTACTGTTATACAGAATGGTGGGGTTCATTTTGACATATTCATACAGGCATATGACATGATTTGCTCCATTTTAATTCCCAGAATTCCCCCTAAAATATATCTACTTTTAAGTGTATCTAGTTTGATGAGATGGGTAGTCACCATCTCATCATACATAATACAAAAACTGGACATTCGAATCACCCCAAAAACGTTTGTGTTTCTTTGAAGACATCCTTCTCTCCCCTTCCAGGATCCTGACAACCACTGATCTGTTTTCTGTCCCTAGTCTTACTTTTTCTAGAATTTCATATAAACAAAATTCATACTGCATATAGCCTTTGTGTCTGGCTTCTTTCACTCAGACTCATGGCTTTGAGATTCATGCATGTTGCAATGCGGTTGAGTTGTTTGTTCCTTTGTATTGCTGGGCAGCATTCCGTTTCTCCACATGAATTATATATGTTTCCTAGAAGCACTAAGACAAGCTCTGTTAATATTCTAAGTACTATTTCTTGACTTTCCTTGATTTTGTCCTTTGTAGAAATGTCAACATGGCTTCATTCACTTGGCCAGGTACAAAAATAACAGCTGTTAGGAAGGCCAAGACAGGCAAGCCATTAAAAATTTAAATGAAAAATTAAATTTAAGAAGGCCATTTCTCCATTGATCAATAGATCAGTAAGTATTTTGTTATAGGAAACAGTGATATACCTGATAGTCTGTCACCTATCCACTGTGAGGGGTACAAGAGCTACTCCATGGTACTTGAAGTTCCAGGATCTTCAGGTATTTTGTATGAGTGAATTTTTAAATAACTTAAATTTATCTTATTAAGTACCTTAAGTACTAAAAAAGCACTAATTCTATGCCTTATCAAACAGAGTCTACTAAACATAATTAAACATTTACTTGATACAGAATCATTAACAATCTGACTACTACACTCGGATCTTAAACAGAGATGTCCTTGGGGGTTGCCAGGTTTGGCAGGCTAGTCTCCCTATTCTAAAGGCCTATTTAAATAGCCCTCAACTATTTTCATTTTAATATAGAAGCTCCCATCTTCTTCCTACTGTCTCTATTCACAGTGTCGGTATGACTTTTCTTCTAACATACTATTTGTCCTTAAACATTTTTCATAATTATAAAATGTAACTATCATATGGAAACGTCCAAAGAATGCCGCCCTTGAAATAACCAGACAGCAAACAAGACATCCACACTGATCCACTGCTTAGCCAGCGTGTACTAGGACGTGAGCAGCTCAGCCTGCAGGAGGAGGGCCTCCTGGTGGCTCACAGAGAAGGGCAGGACTTTGGACAGGCAAGGTCTGTCCCTCCTCCTGTTCATCCACTTACTAGATTGCCCAACATTCACAAAGATATGGTGCCCTAATTTTTTCCTAATCCAAAAATAAGTGCCCAAAATGCCAGCTTTTTCCCCCTGACATTAAGCACTATCACTGTCATTTTGGTGGACACCCTTGCTTGGAGTACCAGGAAGTCACGTGCATACTGGGTGGCATAGCCTGTAACCAGCCTTGTCTCTTCACTCAGCTTAAGCTCTTCCATCAGAGCAAATGAACCAGGCAACTATATCCCCTTCCCTGCTCTGTCAACAAATGCCCAAGAAGCCTCTTGTTTCTTAATGCCTATCAGACTGGAAAAAGTGCCAAGGAAGTTTGATGCCAGTGTCAAGAAAAATGCCCACGGAGAAAGAAAAGTCTGCATCTGTTTTTGGTTCTTCTTCTGAAGATTGAAACAATCAGGCAGGCCAAGGCAGGCAAGCAGAAAGTTCTGGGTCAAATTCACATGGCCCTGCCCCACCCCTCAGTCCTCAGATATATGGGACCTTATCTTTTGAGGCTACTGTAAGTCCTCCTTGGCACGCCTCCCTCACTGGTGAGTTTCTCAGTGTAGGAAACAGGGAGAAGAATCTAGTTGGCAAGAGAGCTGGAGTAAAGAAGCAAAGGGAAAGCTTAAACTCATGGGTTCAAACAAATTTCCACACAAGCACACATTTTCTTTCAGTTTGAATCAATAGGGGGATGTTCACTTATCTTTAAACGTAAGGCCTGTCCAAAATGAACGGATCTGCTGAACATGTGATATGCCAACAAGCTAAATTATTGCTGCACAATTCACTTGTTCTTAGCAGGCACCTCATTTTCTCCCCATTGTCCATTTTCTTATCCATTGTCTTTCTCACATTCTTTCTCCTGATGGAATAAACATACTGTTTTTAAGAGTCTTACAATGTTGACTGGAAAAGTCCCTTCTGGCAGCAACCTCTGCAGAAACTGCGAGAGCAAACAAAGTGCCTGTGTGATCTGCAAGAAGAGGCAGTTCACACTGCAGGGATTTACCCTTCTCCACACTGTTGCCAGAAGCACCTTGAGCAGTGTTCTCTGGCTTTTTATGGGGAAGGTTGTCTAAAGAGGTCTGACTCCTCAAGGAACCTTCTAGGTGTTTTGGGGGAGGAAGTCTGACAAAGGTGTGAGCGAACTGAGCATTTCCCTAGAGGGGATGTAATGGATCCATCATCCTACCTGGTGGAGAGGCAGGTCCAGAAAAGATAGCAGGGCAATGCTTAAGGAAATCTTGGCAGAATCTGTCATCCTGCCAAAGGGTCCCATGAAGAGGGAACAAGGAGAGCGAAGTCACCCCAGGAATAGCTAGAGACTGCCAATCATTTGGCACAGCTGGCCTGCAAGAGCTATTCCTAAACTTCCAGACTTTACAAAGCAACACATGAAAAAAAATAATACCCCAAGAAAGACTTTGGAAAAAAGATATCTGCTATCACCATCTTCATTTAATAAAAGAAAAAGTGGCTTAGTGCACTTGCTCAAAAAACATATCATCTCAAAATGAGAGATACAAATAACACATTTAAACTTGAAGAAACACGGCAATGTGTCTGTGCTGTTCCTAGTTTCGCTGCAGACCTGGGAAGTGCTGCCATGATCTGGCACCAATCTGCCCTTTGGGGCCTCATTACCATAACGCCCAGGAAGGGGCTTTCTGTCTCCTAAGACACAAAGCTTCACAGTAGAGTGAAATTAGGAATTGCTCAGATGCGGCTCTGTGTGGTTGCAAAGCCTACCTGCTTCTGGTGCTACAGGCCACCTGGCCTTCAGGCTCCCCACAATGGCTGACAACTAAAGGAGTCTGCAACTGAGGTCCAAAATTCCACCAGTCATTTAGGTGTCTAGGCTGAATATGAGGCGCACTCATAAACTATTTTAAAGTGTGTGGATTCAACATAGGAAGCCAGGAAAATTTTCATATAGGAAGAATTTATGCTAGAAGCAAAATGGTTTGTTATGAAAGTCATGGAAAATGCACAATATAAATTAGATATAATAATCTAATGAATAATGTAAATAAAATAGGATTGAAAGAAAATATGTCCAACTATCAATAGCAGTAGCCTGTGGCAGGAAGCATTATAAATTGTTCTTTCTTGCTTGCTTGCTTTCTCTCTCTCTCTTTCTCAGGGAGCATTATGAATTGTTCTTTCTTTTTATGAATTGTCTTCCTTCCCTCCTCCCTCCCTTCCTTCCTTTGCATTTCATGTCAAAGTACATATATAGAGCTCAATTTTTCCATCTCTCTTCGCAAACCAGATGGAGTTACACCATTTGTGTCTTCATACATACACTTAGTATGAATTGTACTTTCTTTATGGTTATCTATGTCTTCTGAATTTTCTATATTTTCATACCGTCTACATTTTGTACAATATTCTCAAAACCAGAAGATAAAATCTTTTCTTGTTTAGAAGTTTGAGAGTCAAAACTGAATTTTTAAAAAAATATTTTTAGTTGTAGATGGACACAATACCTTTATTTTATTTATTTTTATGTGGTGCTGAGGATCAAACCCAGTGCCTCACACATGCCAGGCAAGCGCTCTACCACTAAGCTACAACCCTCACCAAAACTGAATTTTTTAAAACCCTGAATTTTGAAATTATTATAAACTGTCTTAATTCAGTCAAGATTCGCAATACTCTTTTTTTTTTTTTTTTGTAGTTGTAGATGGACGACACAATGTCTTTGTTTTATTGCTTTGTATGTGGTGCTGAGGATCGAACCCAGGGCCTCACGCATGCGAGGCAAGCGCTCTACTGCTGAGCTACAACCCCAGCCCTCGCAATACTCTTTACAATTAAAAAAAAAAAAAGACGTGTGGCTCATGTTGATGTATACTTACTAATTTTTCTTTCTGCTTTAGTATACCTACCATACTATCATTTCACTTATAGATTACCCAGACAAAACCAGCAGGTTCATGTCTTTGTGCAGTTTTATTCTGACATGATAAAGTGGGAGTATCAGTCCTGTTTAAAAAGTAAAATTCATCCATATCTGTTCATGAATCAGATGTTCTCTTCCACTTAAAAAAATAGAAAGAAACAAAAAAACAAGTCATATACTACCCCCACAAGGTCCTCTGGGCAGACTTATCCTCCCATTTCCAATTCTTTGGTCCCCTAGAATGAGTACAGTACTCAAACACTCAACAATCAATCAACAAACCAAACCACATTTACAGAATGCCTCTGAGAGACTATTGTATCATCTAGGTAAAAATGACCCTTCATGTTCCACGTCCAGATGCATCCTCTATTACTCTGCTTGTCTCGTATTAATCTATCACTGAGCAACTTTAAAATTTTTATTGACAACAGTAAACCATTATCCATAATTCTCTATTCCTACCTATCACTTATTAATTATGGTTAATTCCTCAGCTTCAAAACTTCAGCAAAATCAGTGATTATACATTAATTCAGTTTCTAACTAAGGTGAGGCGTACATCTTGAAAAAAATGGGATTTCTACAGTAGAAGAAAATAAAAGCCTTTCTCCACAAAACAACTATAGTCACCATAGAGAAAACATACTTGGGAGAGCAAGAAGCAAAATGTTTTCAAAAGAAAAGCTTAAAAGTGAATACAGAAATCTATTTGCAAATGTTATCTGCCCTTGTTCACTAAACTAAAAATAAAATCAGCCTGTAGTTTACTAAATTTGGTTGTAAGTGCTTTTCCCACCAAACCACTATGCAATTGCATCAATCACTAATAAAATGATTGGTGGGGGAGGTGGGAATGGAATGGAGGCCATAGTAAAAATATACTGTACATGTTCCGTAATGTCTAATGAAACAGGAGGGTTCGATTCTTGTTTCCAATATTTTACCACCTTCTCATTTTACTCAGTTTCAGGCCATTAAAGAGACTGGGTAGTTGTGCTGAATATTAGGGGAATTTATTTTGAGAGAAGATTAAAACTGGCCCAGTAATAAGCTGTCTTCAGTTACTGTACACACCAATCAAACTGAATAACTCACTCTTAGCTGCACTTATTCTGCAGGACTCTGGAAGAACCCATCACTCTTCCCACAGAGGCACAAGTCTGTTAGTTACCAAAGTGTGCTGCCAGAGGCACAGGGTCTTCGCTCTTCCCCTGCAAAGCATGTTTTAGTTTATGAGACAAGAGGAGAAATTCAGAAGGGAAATGAGTAATATGGGACCCTCTTCCGGCTCTCTGGCCTGCACTAAGTCATGCTTTCTTCCCCTTTCAGAGTTAATCAGCAAAGGCACTGAACACAGAAAGCCGGGCCTGGCTGTTCCTGACCAGGTAGCAACTAGAGCCTCCACCTAAGCTCAGAATTATCACAGTAAGAAATGACCCATGCAAGCTGGGCGTGGTGGCGCAAGCCTGTAATCCCAGCACTTAGGGAGGCTGAGACAGGAGAATCGCGAGTTCAAAGCCAGCCTCAGTAACGGCGAAGCAACTCAGTGAGACCCTGTCTCTAAATAAAACACAAAAAATAGGGCTGGGGATGTGGCTCAGTGCTTGAGTGCCCCTGAGTTCAAACTCCAATACCAAAAAAAAAAAAGAAATGACTCATGCAGAGGAGACCAAGAGAAACAACTATATCTAGGTTGTGATAGCCCAAAGGGGTGTTTGTGTGTGTGTGTGTGTGTACTATTTGGGCTCAAATTCTAATGCTGCCTCTTCCTGGGTAGAAGATCTTGCATAAATTCACCATTTTTGATATGTAAAATGATGGTAAGGATACTGACTTACCTCGTAAGGTGGCTGTGAGATTATACAGGCAAATACAGCATGCTGACTGGTATCTACAGATATATTCTTGATAGATCCAGTATTCATTCAACCCAAATTGAAGAATGTCTGGCATTTAATGGCTGCCAAGAGCCATGCAACAATATACTTTAAACACCAAATTGCCTAAACCTTGGCTAGAATCATTGGTTCTTAACCAAGTTCTCACTCATAAAAGGTTCTATGGGCTCTGTTTACTTTGAATGGGCATCAAGTGTCTGTTTTCCTCAGGATCTGAAAGTCACTGGGTCAAAGTTGCCATGGCCCCTTTTCACACAGAGGAATGAGTCGAGGACTGAGAATGCCCAGTGTGGTGGTAGTGGTCTTCTGGCCAATTTCATGGAGAGTTACTCCGTGGCTTTGGCAGAGTCTGCCACTGTCTGCTGGAATAAATCTGGAGCCCAAATATGATTTCTCTATTTTGACTTGTGTACATTTTGAGTACAAGAGACTATTATAAGGAGTTGAGGCAAAAGGAGAAAGTGTTTGTTGATTTCCCTGAAAGCACAAAATGTTCATTCAGGGAAGGGAAGGGAATATTTGCTCATGATAGTTATGAATTAATGCTACTTCTACAGCAGTGATTCTCCAGTGTGTGTCAGAAGTACCTGGGAGCCTGTTAAAAATAAATTGCTGGGACTCACTCTCGAAGTCTCTCATTTTGTAGTTGTGGAGCAAGAGGACACTGTGTAGAGCACATTCATTTTAACACAGTCCCAGGAGATGCTGATGCTGTTTTGTCTGGGGACCGCACTTTGAGAACCACAGCTCTGTCACCTTATGAACTATAAGAAGGTTTAGTTCAGACCCTAGAACTTAGCACACCATCAAGCAAAGAGGGGGTAATCATTCTCATTAGACATTTCTTAAATGAACACATGAATGAAGGATAAGAAAACTCCCCCATCAATATGCTTCCCATATTTTCACATCATATTCCTACTACATAGAGTCCAAGATGGTTTTCAATATTCTTCAATCAACCACAATGGATAGTAAAGCAGAAAAAAATGGTAGCATATACATGTGTGTACACACACACACACTCCTGTGGTGGTCCCTCAACTATACCCCAACATCTTATCTCTCCTTTATCCTTTTTTCAATAAAAACCTCTGAGTTCAATTGAAGGGCCATCTTCAACCATGCAGTCAGGACCACGTCCTAGTACAGAGATGGCAAACGTCCATGAAATGCCACACAGTAAACATTTCTGTCTTTGCAGGTCATATTATCTCTATCTCAATTATTAAACTGCCATTGTAGTGCAAAAGCAGCCACAGGTAGTATCAACATAAATGTGTGTGACTGTATTCCAATAAAACTTTGGGAAATTTGAGTTACATATAATGTTTACATGTTAGAAAACTTCTTTGAATCATCTAAAAAGATAAAAACCATTCTTATAGGTGGGCCATACAAAAACAGGGGACAGGCCAAATTTGGTCCACAGGCCATAATGAACCAATCCTACCTTAAGGATGATGGAACAGTAGTGTGGAAGAAACCTATTCTTAGACAGTTTAATGAGGTACCATCCACTCTGAATTTGCTGACAGAGAGGAATTTTTATCTTCTGTGAAGAATTGTACTTTAGGGTCCCTGTAAATGAAGCTTAGCATATAAGTACAAATGAGTCACCTAGATACACAAAATCATATTTAGAAGTGAAATGGTCTAAGCTATTAGAGTTGTTCAAAATGAACAAAAATGTAGAGGAATAGAAAAGACTCCTTTTGTAAATCCCTGATGTAAGCTTAAACCCCATACGGTCACCTCCCAACCTTCTCAGGCACAAAATGGATAGTAGTAAATGCCAATGTTGATTGCTACAGCTGAGACTGCCCAGTATCTGGCCCCCGCCAATTTATTCTTTCATGGCAGAATCCTGGACCATGTGCCTGCAGAAGATACTTTTCAGTCTCCCTAAACTTGACTGAGAGCAGCCTAGGAAAAGAGGAAGCCACACTCACACACACACACACACTTGCTAATGCTGTCCATGTCTCACCCCAAAACCAGAGCCCAAAAGGGACTAAGAGAAAGTAAAGGCCTCCCATTCAGACAGAGGTGGCCAGTGGACTGTAAGAGATGGAGCTTCCCAGAAAACCCTCTGGCCCTTTATGCCCTTACTTTTGAAAGCTGGGGAATTAGAAGCACTAACAAGAGGTCTTGGGACAATGAAGTAAAGACAAAGAGAATGGCAGCGACCTCAGTCTGAGCACACATCCTGGCCACCAAAGAAACAAGTCAAATCCAGAATTCTTTTATCTTAATTACTAAAGCAGCCAGTGCAATTCCAACTCACATATGTCTAATTTGGGGCATGTATAAGTCAGCATTGCCCTGGCTATCTGTATAAATGATTGAAGAAAATACCCATATTCATACAGCACACAGCTCAGAGATGGAGACAACACTCAGGTATAAAAGAGCAACAATAGGGGCTGGGGTTATGGCGCAGTGGTAGCGTGCTCGCCTAGCATGAGTGAGGCACTGGGTTCGATCCTCAGCACCACATAAAAATAAAAAAATAAAGATATTCTGTCCACCTACAACTAAAAAATAAATATTAAAAAAAAAAAATAGCAACAATACATGGAGTCAAGGTGATGGTCTTATAGAGGGATTCTAGGAAAGCCAGAGGGTCCTTGGGTCATCAATGTATCCTGATGATACCATACCTCCCAACTGGCCCTTCACAGGTAGACCACAGTTGAGAATGCAGTCTGATGTGGATCTGGACTGAACTTAATAGCATCAGTGATAATCAAGAAGCCCAGCTCCTTAGTCTGGATCTCTACTAATGGCTTCAGGCCCTGGACCAGCCTTCCCTGGCTGAAAGACAGACAGTGGGTCACAGCATCCCCAGGGACCAGTCATGGCCCTGGGGCCTAGGAAACAGTAGTGAACCGGGCTGTTGAGTCCTTGCCCTCAAGGAGGCACCTTCTGGCGGGGAAGACAGACACAAAAAGAACAGACAAATGGGAGAACAAGATAACTTCAGCAGAAGTAAATGCTATGAAAAAATATAACTGGGTAATGTGATAAGATAATACATGGTGGGGACAGGTCTTCCAATTCCACTGAGGTGGAGGGAGTAAGCTTCTGTGCAGACTGGTTTTGGAAAGGTAGGGGCCTCTCCTGAAGAGATTCACAGGCATAACTGAGGGTGGTGTTGATGGGTTGGTGGGAACACTCTGTGCATCTTCACAATTTTTCTGTAAATCTAAAACAGTTTTAAAAATGAAAATTTATTTTTCAAAAATCTAAAGAGGAGAATATTACAGACGGAATATGAGCAAAGATCTGAGCTCTGCACAATGCTGGTTGAGTTGCTAGGGAGGACAACGAGTACAGCTGTGGCTGGAGGACCTCAGAGGGCAGGCAGAGGCGCTGAGACCTGCAGGCCATGGGAAGGCCCCATCTTCTGATGTTGGAATGGGGACACTTGCAAGCAGAGCGGCTTGATATGACTGACATTTTGAAAGATCCTCTTGCTGCTACAGAGGAGGAGCTCTGGGATGGTGCAGGAAGGAAAGTGGAGCAGGGAGACCCCTTAGGAGGCAGCACTAGATGATGGTGGCTTGAGTCTGTTTCTCCAGGCTCCTCACAGTCCCTGTACAATTCAGCGATGCCTGATGAATTTCATTTGTCCAGACAGCCCATTACACTGCACACTGCCCCCAAACTGGGCATCTATCTCAGGTTTCATTCCTAATGCCTAAAAATGTATTTATTTAAAAATTAGGGCTTTGAATTAAAAAGTTCTTTTAGGTTAGGTTGGGATAGCTTAAGAACAGCTATTTCATGAGTTTGATTTTGCTCACAAGAGCAAAAAGCAGAATTTAACAAAATGATGGGGTGATATTGCCCCAGAGGTGGTGAAAACTGGTTCTAGGTGGAGGTAAGAATCTCACTCCTATATGTACAGTACAGATGCAAATATGGTACATAAACTGATACACAGTATATCTATAGTATTAAAATTTTCTGGGAAGGGTTGGAAATATGGGGGAGGAAAGATATAATGTAAAAAAGGTTGAGAAAAGCTGCTTTGCATAAACATCCCACATACAGCATATAACACAGAGCCCCACGCCCTCTCTATCCCTGCTTTCCTTTTCTTCCCAGCACTTACCACTATCTAACACAACATTTGTGTTTTGCTTCTGTATTTGATGCTCCACCCATCTAGTAGGGAGGCTCCATGAGAGCTTTATTTGCCGCTGTATCCCCTGCACTTAACAGAGCCTGGCACATGCTAGGTGAGTCTTGTGGTATGAACGGAGGCTGCGGGATTAGATGTAATCAAGCGTTCTTTCTGCTGTAAAATTCTCTGATACTTTGCACTGTTAGCTACAAAGCATCATTTGCAATTCATCCCAGGAAGCCATTCCTTGCATACCAGGAGCATCTCATCTGGAGGTGGCTCCCTATTTATGACCCCCACCCCCAGGGCCAGCTGTGTTTTAGGAAGATTCCAATGTATTTATCAACACAGTCCCATGGTCAGACACCAGTGTAACCCAGCCTTGTGCTGCATCAGGTGACCATGAAAAGAATACAGGCTTCCTAAAACCATCTGCAAGATATGGACCCGCTCATGTTCACCTTCCAACTGTCAAGAGGGAAGTAGTGAATTATTTGGGAGTTTTGTTCTCATTTTGGCCTGTGAAGAGAAAAGTTTGTGAGCTATCTACACACAGCCATAAGTATAAAACCACAACATTTTTTAGATCTGGGAAAAACCACAAGTCATCCATTCCTATAGCAGAGTACAGCTATAGATCTTGAAGTCAAAGGTTGAATTCTGATTACTTTCTAGTGAGTAAAAATGGGCAAGTTATTTGGCCTCTCTGTAGATCAGCTTCCTCATCTATAAATTGGGAATAATAATCAGTGCAACCAGTAGGTGAATTCATTCATGTGAAGCAGTTAGAACTGTGATGGCACCTGGCAAGCTATAGGCATTCAAAAAATGTTAGTCACTAACATTATCATGTGCCATTTGGTTTTTATATACCTTTTTAAACTTGAAAATCCTCATATAAGAGCTTACTCAAAAGCCATGTATACAGGGGATAACACATTGCTGGGGTTCTTATAGAAGACACAAAGGCCCAAGAACATTCCTGGAAAAACCAGCGACTAAGCCTAATGTACATGTTTTATTTCCAAAGACACAGAGGCTCTCAGTGGAGACCATCAGTCAAGGTCACTGAGAACTCTAGGCTCCAGTACTGGCCTCTGGTGCCCTGTCAGCAGGTTCCTGTCCCTCATCAGGGAAGTGCAGATGGGGGCGGGGGTACTAATGGGGGCCCCCTGCTGTCATAGGAATGACATCCAGAAAACGGTGCACAAAGCAGTGACCTTCCCTGACAGTCACAGAGGTCACCATTGCATGAGTTGCAAAGCAAGAAGTCCTGTGTGGCATCCCTGTCAGACCATCATGAAGCCTCTGCTTGACTTTTTCCAGAGAGCCACTGCTCTTCCTGACAGCCTCTGCTGCTGACTGGTTACAAAAGCCAGAATTAGAAGCAATATGTGGTTCTCCTTTACTCCCCAGGCATCTCACCAGTCCCGGGGTGGTATGGTGGAGGCTTTGGAGTCAAGCAGGCCTGGCTATGTGGCCTTGAGGAAGTTACTTGTCCGCCATAAGGCTCGAGTACCTCCTTTGCAGCCTTTCTGAGAGGGACAGGTGAGATAAGGCGTTCAACTGTGTTTAAGAGTCCCTAGCACATAGTTGGAGCTCAATAAATTGTAACTGCTATTAATTATTATAACCACCCTCTCCCTTAAACTTCTAGGCAATGTCAGCTATTCAACAAACAGGCAGGGTTCTAAAACACAGACTCATTTGTTGGTGCAGAGAAGGAATTTGCTAGCTGTCTATCCAAATCAGGCCCTCCCTTCCTCCACAGTAATAGAATTGTGGTTAGGCCCTCTGGGGGTTACATGCGCCAGTGCCTCTGCAGCTGTATATAGCCATGCAATTAGGTTCCCACTAATAGAATAGGAGTGGAAGTGATAGTTACCTTTGAAGGTCTATCCTTCTTTTCCTTTCCCTCAAGATGAACACAAAAGTTCATCCTCAGAAAAGGATATCAAGAAAACTAGCTTCTACCATAAAAACGAGAAGTATACTCTGGGAAAGTACAAAAAGGAGATGGAAGGAACCTGAAGCCCCAAGTGACTACATGGAGCCAAGCAGCCTGTCTACCCTCCTTGAATCCCTATGTGAAAGAGATGTAAACTTCCTGAATCTTTAATCCATGCAAGTTTGGGCCTATTTGTTACAGTAGCTGACTGTACATTGGACTGACCACTCCTTGGGAGCCATAACTTAGCTGAAAACTTACCTGAACAAGCTAAATTATAAGATCACAGCCACAATCTGAGAGGCAATTCAAAGAACAGGAGTTAGAAAAATATTAGAGCAAAATATTCTTTAAATATCCTTTAAGTGGGCTGGGATTGTGGCTCAGCGGTAGAGCGCTTGCCTCGTATGCGCGAGGCCCTGGGTTCGATCCTCAGCACCACGTACAAAGCAATAAAATAAAGACATTGTGTTCATCTACAACTAAAAAAATATTTAAAAAAAAAAATAAATAAAAAAAATAAATAAATAAATATCCTTTAAGTCTTGTAGACACACCATGAAATTAGCCTCCATACTTATGTCAGCTTTTCCAATGTAACACAAAGAAGCCGGGCTTCCTAGAGAGTATAAAGTGGTCTGATTAAAGGCAAAGCATAAAATTAAACTCAAGGCCTTTAAAATTTCTACTGATTCAAAAGTATTTATTTCAGGCAAAATGCAAAAGTGAAAAAAAAAAAAAAGAATGATCAACCGTTTTTAGAAGTTATCCATTCTGGTCCTTGGAGCTAAAGTTTTCATGGCAAAAGACAGATATGTAAATATAATTCAGTAGATACCAGTTTAAGTTCCTACATCATAAACGCATTACTACAGAGTGGAGATACAATGATAAGACACAGCTATAGCCCTGTCTTTTGGAAGCTCATAACCTAATGAGGACAAAAGTACTGGAGTAGAATGTGATTTACTATGCCTGTTGTAACAGATAATAATAAAGGCATTATCCGCTCATACTCATTAAAAGTTTAACACATCAGTTCTATGTGGAAGATATCATATTCCTCATTTTGCAAATGAGAAAATTAAGCATTACTAAGTTGCCCAAGGTCACACAGCAGTCCAGTCCTGGGGAGTCTGACACCAGTGAAAGCTCTATCAGCCATGTGAAGGTGTGATGTGTAGTGGAAGAATGGGGAAAAGAGGTTCCTGACTGGTTGGGTGGCCCTTCACCATCTTAACACTGGCTCAAACTGGGGGAAGCAAAAGGACACAGAATCCAGCGGCCAAGGAGTCCCTAAACTTTTCTGAAGCTCTCTGCTGGGAGAGGGCATCACAGACAGGAAATGTCCCCAAACTTGTCAGCCTTGCCAAGCAGCTCAGGAATTTGGAATACAAGCACAGAACACTGGATAGACCCATATTAAAGCCCTTGGATTCAGAAGCAACCTGAGGATGGAAAAGGGGTAATCCCTAACCAGAGGAGGAGGTTCCCTGTTCTCCATGGGTCAGCCAAAATCCCTCATCTGTTTTTTTTTTTCTTTAAGTCTCAGTTTTCCTGCCCGAAATGCCTATTCATGCCTCTCTTGGGAGTTACAGTGTATGACTTCCAAGTTCTCCAGGATGTTGTAGGGGCAGCAACCTGTTTATAAAGAGTACCATGATCATTTTAGGGAAAACTTGTATCTAAAAATCAATCTCCTTTTGGACATTTTCTATTTCTGATAAAAGTTGCCTATAATAGGTTGGATTATTCACTCATATCTCTCCCTCTTCCTTTTGGCCAGAAATATCCTTCCTTGCCCTATCAGCTCTGGACTTGGCCATGTGACTTGATTTGGCCAAAGAAATGTTATAGTTGTGACATGAACAGATATCTTAAATAAGTTTTTGTGTTTGGGGTTGGCCCTTGTGTTCTGACAGTCCATGATGAGAAAAGTATACCTCTAGTAGCTGCTTCCCCTTCAGCCTAGTCCCAGAATGACATACATTAGCACATTTCAGCCCAACCTGCAGCTGATCAGCTGACTGACTGGCAGCCTAGAGAAGAGGCACCCAGCTGAACCCAGCCTTCTGGATCAGGCCAACCACAGACCCCCCTGCAGACCACATAGATTAATGCTTGTTGTTGAAAGTCACTGCTATTGTTTGTAGAGGAGTGGTCACGAACCTGTGGCAATGTTGGGAGGTGGTGGAGCCTTTAGGACATGGTGCCTAGCAGAAGAAATTAAGTCATTGGGGGCATGCCTTTGAAGTCGGATTATTGGGAACCTGGGTCTGTCCCCTCTCTTTACTTCCTGGATGCCATCAGGTAAACAGGCTACACACTCCTGACACATACTCCTGCCATGATGCACTGTTCTGTCACAGACCAAAGCAACAGGGCCAAACGACCATGGGCTGAAACCCCTAAACAAACCTTTCCTCATGATAAGTTGATTTATCTCAGATATTTGTCACAGTGATGGTTGACAAACATAGCCACTGTGTTTTGGGGTAGTGTGGACACTCCATGCTGCTCCAGTGTTGTGACAGTAGCTGACTAATGCACTATCATTTTATATTAATTGGAAAGACAAAATTACAGGTACAAATACCTGCATCTCAGCAAAGCTCACACTCTGACTGCTTCTTTGAATTTCACTGACTGCACAGGCATTCAGTCACTCAAACACACCACTTCCCAATGATGTGAGCAAAGATGCTGACAGGTGAAGAAGATGCAGAGCCCGGGTTCATTACCATCTGTAAAACAATGGCTCATTTTGACAGTCAAATATTTACACTAACATCTCCTCCTAAGATGCAAATGTGGAAGAAGAAACAGTATTTTTCATAATGGAGCAATCATAAATACTACCTTTCAGAATGCAAAAAGGTAATATGATGGTAGAATAATGTCTTTATGCTTGAGGTCTATATAATTCCCCTAGCCCCGTAGCGGTTATATCCTTCTGTCAATATGTTTCAAGTTACTGCTTTCCAGACGGTTCTCTTCTCCTTTCTCCACCTTTCCACAGCCCATCACATTGTGTACAACCAGTAAAATTTATACAGGATCTCACAAAGCCACTGAAGAAAAATTTTAAAGAAATCTATAGGTTCCCAGAGTTTGTAAACTGTACCAAAAATTATTTTAAATAACATGATTATAGATCATCCTTCTTTTTCACTCATGCTTCAGAGCAAAATAGCAAATGCTCAATGAACTACCTTAGTCACATGAATTATATTAGTTAAAAATGTGTATTTCATAAAACATTTAAGATATATGTAGTTTCTTATGGTTAACAACTGTTCACCAGAAGAAGAAAAACAATATAAATAAACCCTTTGCAATTCTTCTAGCCTAAAAAAAAATGTTTATTTCAATATAAATCTCAAAAAAATAAATAGCACTTTTGGGCTTAAAAAACAAACCAACCAGGGCTGGGGTTGTGGCTCAGTGATAGAGTGTTTGCCTTGCACATGTGAGGTACTGGGTTCAATCCTCAGTACCACATAAAAATAGATAAATAAAGATATTGTGTCCATCTACAACTAAAAAAATATTTAAAAAAAAAACCAACCAGACTTAAAAGAACTAGAGTTCCAATTAGGGTTTCTCTGATCCCTCCAGGGCTTTGAAGGTGGCAATGAGTCTTTGAGCTATTTGAAAGTTCCAAAAAAGCCCAGTGGAAACTAACCCTAATGAAGCCACAGGATGTTCCACATCCTTGGTTGGGGCTGTACTTCTTTTCACTGTGTGTGTGGTAACACTGCCTGACATGTACTAACACCTCTCCCATCCCTACTTCCTGCTTTTCTCCTCACTCTCACTGTTCCTGCCACCAGACACTCCTGCCTCAGGCCCTTGCTGGTCCCCTCTGCATGGAATAGTTCTTCCTCCAATGCCCACATGGCTCTTTCAGTCTCCTGTCCATTAAGCACCTTCAGAGAGGCCTCCCTCCATCCCGCCTCATCTCAAGATCACCTCTTCTAGAGTAGGCCTCTGTTACGGTCTGGATGTAAGGTGTCTCCCAGAAGCTCACATGTGACACAATGCAAGAGGGTTCAGAGGGGAAATGATAGGGTTGTGAGAGCCTTAACCCAGTGAATTAATCCCCTGATGGGATTAGCTGAGTGGTGACTAGAGGCAGGTGGGGTGTGGCTGGAGGAAGTGGGTCACTGGGGACATGGCTTTGGGGTATATATTTATATTTGTCAAGTGGCATCTCTCTGTTTACTAATCATCCTGCGAGCTGTTTCCCTCTGCCACATTCTTCCACCATGATGTTCAAACTCACTTTGAGCCCCAAGGAATGGAGCCAGCTGTCTATAGAACAAACATCTGAAACTGTGAGCCCCTAAATAAACGTTTCCTCCTCTAAAATTGTGCTGTTAGGGTCTTTTAGTCACAGTGGCAAAAAAATCTGACTAAAACAGCCTCTCACTTTCTGTCTCCTCACTCGCTCCGCTTTTCTTCACAGTGATATGATGGCTGGAAATTATCTTACATATTTGTGTTCTGTCTGCTTCTCCCATGAGCACAAGGACTTCAGTCTTGTGATTCATGACTATATCCCCATCTCCTATACAGGGCTTATCTACTATACATATAAACTAGGGAGTTTTAGATATTGCTGCATGGAAAATAGAAGAGTATTTAAATTACTTATTAAATCAGTATGTTTGCTAAACAAAATCTTTCAAAACAAAGAATCCAAAGGGAGTGAGAAGGAAAATAACAAAAGATGCTCTCAGAATAAAAAGGTTGAAAATCATTTTCTCAATCAACTACTGCTAAGTTAAATAAACCTAGGCCTGCTGCTTAACTACGGGATCCCACCACATTCTTTTCAGGGGAAATTCTGGGTATATATTCTATAAGACTGAAAATGACTTCAAGTAATATTGTCAATAATGTTTAAAAATGAAGTATTTTAAATATTCTCCATAACAAATAAACAACTCAACTATTGCTACTTGAATTTCTCAAGCAAAGCCTACCCCTGCCTTCCTGGGAAGCTTCCAGAGTCTGAGTCTGTGACATTTCAGAGACTATTATTAAAGAGAAGCACAGTATTTAAAGAGGAGGGCATGGCATTTCTATAGCATGTTCTGGAATTTCTTCATAAAAGCCCTAGAAGTCCTTTCACAATAAACCTTTATAAATAATATATACAAAGTGTCTCCTGTTTTCCTCATTGTTCAGCTGTTGCAAGAAGAAAAAGTGTTTTCTGCTTATTTAGTTAAATAAACTTCTCCGGACTCCTGAAATGCCTTTTCTCCTAAATAGAAAATTATTTTTATCAAATATGGCAGTCATTTTTCTAATCATATGACCTAATGTCTCAAAAACTTATATCTGCATAGACAATACTAAATTAAGGCTAGTATATTTTGAATCAGCAAGAATTTGTGTGTGGAATGTTTTAACAGCCCATAGATGCCTAGGACCGCTCACTATGACTTCCACAAACACAAACCAAAGCTGTGCTACATTGAAAATCAAAGTCTACCAGAGATCTCCAAATAGAAATGTTTAACCAAAAAACAGAAACATACTGCTGTTTTGATTATATTTCTTCCACTGTATCATGGAAACACAAAGAGGACAGAAAAGTCTGCAGAGTGAGTAGCACTGGGAATACCACCAAAGGATGCATCAGTGTTCTCATTTATGGGGTGCTTCCTGGTTGCCAGGACCTGCAAGCTTTTATTTAAGCCTCATAACAATACTCTGAGATAAGTACTGTATCAGACAGAAGTAGAATTAAAACTAGAGGAATCAAGTGACGTGGCCTATGACACGTGCCTGGTGGGATTACAGAGGCACGACCGACTACAGCACAGTTGCCAGCTCAACTCCCCGCACAAGACAACCCAGGAAACTAACTGGGGGCTTCCTGTCCTTCAGAACTCACCATCGATGATGCATGTTCTGCCACCCCATTTTAGAGATGAAGAAAATGAGGCTCAGAGAGGTTATATAATTGGACGGAAGGAGCAAAGTCAGGCCTCTAAGTGAAGCAAACTGGGGGACTCCAGAAGCACCCAGTATGGGGACTGCAGGGGCACAGCTGTCTCTCACAGGCTTTACACTCATCGGCACAACCTGGCCAGCGCTCAGGCTGTTTTTCCCTCCTCATTCACGCCTGCCTTCGCTCTGCTTCCTCATCCACAGAATCAGCTAGCTGGACTAGCACACCTCTAAGTTTCCTTCCATATTTTAAGTGAGGATGCTCAATCTGTCTGTTGAAGGTTGTTTGCCATAATGAGAACACTCAGGAGAAAGTTTCTGAGTGGTCCTGCTTCCTACCCCGACTCCCACTCCCCATAGGACAGAAAGCTACTGATGATAATCCAGATGCTCCTAAATACAAGTGCTCCACCACTGATGCTGGACCACCTCCAGAAAACCCACCATGAGCTGAAAATATCATTAAATGGAAAATGTACTTAATCCACCTACTCTACTGGATCTCACAGCTGCAAGGCACATTGCAGTCTCAGTTGTGTCCCCAGGTGATAGCATGGCTGACTGGCAGCTGTGGCTCACTGCCACTGCCCAGAATCCAGAGAGAGGATCGTACTGCATATCACTGGCTCGGAAAAGATCCGAATTCAAAATTCAAAGTATAGTTTCTACTAAATGTGTATCAATTTCACACCATCACAAAATAAAAAAATTGTAAGTCAAACCAACAGTAAGTTGGGGACTGTCTATATTTTTAGAATTAAGGCTCATCTATTTGGAATTTGGTATATAAGAAAAATTTTAATCACAAAAATTTCATGTTAAAAATAGTTAAACTGGGCTGGAGCCGTAGCTCAGTGGTAGAGCGCTTGCCTAGTATGTATGAAGCCCTGGGTTCGATCCTCAGCACCACATATAAATAACAAATGAATAAAATAAAGATCCATCAACAACTAAAAAATATTTTTAAAAAATAGTTAAACTTTCATGAAAGACAAAGGAAAAATTTAAAACAACTAGAAACTGTTGTTCTGTCCATGATACCATCTCTAGTTCATATAGTTACACGGCTCACAGCAACAGTCCTCAAGGATGACCCTGCACCCCACCATTCACAGGTGCTTCTTTAAAGCACACGACCTATCATGATATCTCTACCTAAACACCATGACTGGGTGGAGAGGCACAATGTTTTGCGCAATTAAACTCATCTGTATTGCCAACATTTAAAGCTAGATTTCACATAAAAATATTAATTCCTAGCTTGTCTTTCTCAACAAAGGCCTACTCTCCAACATGGTAGCAACTGCTTTTTTAAGGGAAGCTCTTCAGTTTGCCAGGATCAATTAAATAGAGCTTGGCCACTTTGGACATATGTCCTGGAGGTATTTTGGTTTGAGATGCTGAGGCCACAAGCTCCCCAGTTTGAGCATATCTACTTTAACTGGACATAAGGAACAGTATCACATCTTCAGACTTAGGCATATATTAAATGTCTGCCTCCAATAAAACTAAAATCTATAGAACTGAAACCCAAAAAGGTCACACCCCTTTCAAAGTTTGATTCCTTTAGAAAATGCCAGAGTCCTCATTGTGAAAACTAATGAAATTCGACCTTGGCTCAATGTATTAGCATCAATTTCAAGTGTTAAAAACAGACATTTAGTCCAGACCACTCCACTCTAAGCCAATTACACTGGAAGTCCTTGGGTGAAGCCCAGGTGTCTTTATTTTCTCCAGGTTCGCCCAAGTGATTCTGAATGCAACCTGTGTTGAAACCACTAGCATAAACTCTACTGACATAGATGTGACTTGCAAATCAGTAAGTCTGACTTCCATGGCCCACCAATGAGAATCCCTCTTACTACTTTACAGTATACATCAGGTAAGCCCTCAAAATGCCATCATCTTCCCAGAGACTGACAAAACATGACCACTCTATTCTAACATCTGGAAGGAAGTGTACACATAACATCTCTTAAGCAAAATTCTTGTCCGATGTTTGCATATTTTAACAGCAAATATTTTGGTGTGGGCCCCTGAAAGTGCTGAAGTGAAGCCAGCATATGAAAAGGAATTTCCAATCCAGGCAGAATATTGAGACACATTAGTTGAAATCACACATCAACCATTTGGCTGAATTGATGTCAAACACCAGATGTCTAATGTCAGAAAGATCCTACTAAAGATGCACTTGGCATATCTCTAAAATCGAAACTACCGACAGGTTACATGTAGGCTGCAAAACACCTGTGTGACTAGAATGATTCTCAGTCCCAGTGCACCAGCCAGTCATGTTCCTAAACACAGTAAGATTAGCTCAAGGAGTAAAGCAAAGACCTGCAAAATGCTCATCTGCAATTGCCAAGGCAAAGGCTTTCTGTACTATGTGCTCAGATTGGGTTGACACTGAAACTTCAGAAACCCCATTTTGTTCAGATGATGTTTGATACCTGAAGCAACATTGGCAAAATTCATGCTCACTGAAGCTTATTACCATAGTACTCAGTTGACTTAAACTGTACAAATCTCCAAGATTTCTGGTTTTGCCATTGCCTCTATCATTCTGCCATATAGGGAGAACTAGGAGTCTAAATTAGCAGTCAAGACACTTTTATTGAATGAGTTAGATCAGAACAAGGTGCTTCTGTTTAAAGCCCAGACGTTTAAATCATACTCTTGAACTAACTATTTTAGGTCTGGTGATGGAGTGAATGACTTGACCCAAAGTGTCAGGTCATCCTTTGGATGCCACCAGGGAAACATGGAGCAGGGAGGGCTCTAAACATAGGACCAGAGCCCCCAGGGTTTTCTGTTCTTAACTCATAATGTTGTTCTTAACTCATAATGTTGACCAATATATCCCATTGGCCCAAACTAATTTTTTTTTTTTTTGGTACTGAGGATTGAACTCAGGGGCACTTGACCACTGAGCCCCATCCCCAACCCTATTTTGTGTTTTATGTAGAGACAGGGTCTCATTGAGTTGCTTAGAGCTTCGCAATTGCTGAGGCTGGCTTTGAACTCCCAATTCTCCTGTCTCAGCCTCCCAAAGTGCTGGGATTACAGGCTTGCGCCACTGAGCCCGGCTAATTTTTTTTTTTTTTTTTTTGTATTGGTGATTAAACCCAGAGGCACTCAACCACTGAGCCACATCCCCAGCCCTTTTTATGTTTTTTAGTGAGGCCCTAACTGCTTAGGGCCTCACTAAGTTGCTGAGACTAGCTTTGAACTCACAATTCTCCTGCTTCAGCCTCCCGAGTCACTGGGATTACAGGCGTGTGCCACTGGACCAATTTTTTAAATGGAAAGCATGAACATAATGATACGATTTTAATTTTGAAGATCTAAAGGAAAAAAGAAGTTTGTGTGTGCAGATAGGGTAAGGTACTACGTTTGTCAGGAGATTCAACTCCCCAGATAAATATCAACAAGGGAGAGAAAACTAGTTAGCACTTTTAGACAATCAGTGATGATAACCATTTTAGAACTGACATGTCATTGTTTTCATTGTTCTTACTTTGATAATAGTATGCTCATGGGTTCCCCAGCCTACTAAGGGTTTTCTTCCTTGAAACATTCTGGAGCCTTTCTACTCCTACCAGAAAGCACCATCAAAATATTTTCCCAACTATTCAAATGGTTCCTATTCAAATAAGAACCACAGGAAGTCTAGTCTTTCTAAGTGCAGGACATTTAAATGTGGAAGAGCCTTCTATTAAGATGCAAAAACAGGCACAGTGGTACACACCTGGGGACCCTCCCAGCTACCAGGGAGGCTGAAATAGGAGGATTGCTCAAGTCCAGGGGGCCAGCCAGGGAAACTGAAACGATCAGGGAGCAAACATCTTGGTCGTGTAAAACGTTACAACTTAGGCTATAAAGCATAAGTACTTAGTATGGGAGGCGGGGAACGCCGGACTCTCGCTCCCTTTAGCATTTTACTAGCTATACCTTGGGGCTTGTTATTTGGTCCCTGTCCTGGTGTCCTCCTGTATCAAATGGAACTAATACTGCACAGTAATGTTAAAAACAACTCACCAGTAATAATTAATAAGTAATATTTATTGTTGTACCTTACACAAATAAGACTGTCAGTGTTGCCTAAATTTGAAAAGATCAAAGTCGATGAGATCAGGATTCAAAATCTAGTTCTGTGTACTTCACCCCAAGCCTCTGCCACCCTGCCTCCTGCTTCCTCTAGGTCAGATGCCCTGGCAAGGAAGAAGAAGAGGACATGCTCCTGTCCTGGCACCACAGAGACTGTTTAGGGCGCAGCATGTTCTAGGTAAGCGAATACTGTAGGTAAGACAAGAAATAATTCAACTGAGTTTCATGATATCCTCAGTCTGGAAAAGGATGAAGTTCTCTTTCCAAGTGTAAATATAAAAAGATTGATTTCCATATATACATTATATATAAAATATATATATATTTATATATATATATTTAGTTGTAGATGGACACAATATGTTTATTTTATTTATTTTTTTGTGGTGCTGAAGATCAAACCCAGTGCTTCACGCATGAAAGGCAAGCGCTCTACTGCTGAGACACAATCCAAGCCCTGATTTCCTTCTTAAATCTCCATTTTTAATAAAAGGTCTTTTTCAAATTTCCTTAATATAAACTATCCCAGACTAAATGCATAACTTGTATTTCTGTGTATGCCACAAACATTCAAATCCATAAATACCTCACATATATGCACGCATCCAGAGAGTAGATGCAGAGGTGCTTTCCACAGCCCAAAGTTAGCTTTGTATTTTTCACAGCCCAAAGGTACTGCTCGGTTTACTTTCATTCCATTTCTGAAAACACTTCTGGAAGAGGACAGGACAGGAAGGAGCTGAGTTTCTGGGGGAGGGTCACAGCACACAGGTGGTGACTACACAGTATAGGGCACACCCATTAGGTGCAGCCATAGGCAGGCACCACATGACATTTATTAAGATGGAGGAAATTTTATGTCCTGAAGGAAAATATTTGTTTTATAATCATACCAAGATAAACATTCTAGCTCATATTTCACTAAGCAAGCCATTATCTCTAGTATGGTAGCATACTGAACTGCAAACTGGAAGACAGCCCTTTCAGATGGGGTGATGTCTACTTCATAGCTGCGCTATGAGGGTAAATTAAATACTGCATGAAAACTGTTTAACAGTCTCCAGCACTAAGGACTCCCCAACTAGGAATTCAGGGAACAGATGCAAGTTTTATAGGGTCTGCAGCTTTAGACCCTCTCCATGAGAAAAAAAAATGCAATGCTACAAATACAAAATGCTTATGAAAGTGATTATTTATTTAGATTAAGAACGCACAACAAAACACAAAGTTTTATAAGCTGGCATTACCCAAACATCACAAAGCTAAAATACAGAAAAAGAACCCATACATGTATTAATTAACTGCCCCGCACACTGCTATAAATACCTCTTTGGAGCTGTATACTTTGATAAAGTCTCAATGGAATGATTTATATTAATATTCACTTTCTATAGGGTGAAAAGACAAATTAGTCTTTCCTTAAGCATGGGTGATCAAATTTTATTCTTAATTACTGATATTTAGAAAACAGAGCTCTTTCTTAGTAATGCCATATAAATTTTCATAATTGTCAAATGCATATACACATCTATCAATTTTCTTTCACATAAGAGTAAAAAATCCAGGGTATTTCAAGTTTTCTTAATCATCGACTAACTTTCAGCATTCTTTGTATTAATGACATTCATTAGCCAGTTTGTTGTTACTATTTTTTGGTGTTATTAATATAAATTCATGGCAAATGAACAAGGAACCTTCATAGAATTACCATTTTTAAATGGTGCATTTGTAATTGTATATTTGTGTTACTGAATATATTTCTAACAGAAGACAGCTCATACAGACCACATTTAGGTAAGAACTGAATCCCCCAAGAATTTTCTACATTCACAGACAAGCTTCCAGTTCCATAAATTTCAAGCCAGATTCCCCAGGGCAGATGTCATAGTTCACGTGCATGCTGCGATGCTACTTCTGATCCTGCCTTTGCCAAGTGGACTAGCATAATGGGTGGTATTTCCAGGAAGTGATTCCTATCCCAGGATGGCTAGGGATAATGCAACTAGACAGAGACAACTGTGTCCATCATCTCACCAAATTCAAACTAAATATGTCCCCAGTTCAACTTCCCCTTAGCTGTATCTCAAAAATACTCTCAACTCCAATGTCATCGAGCCCAGAGAGAAATATGGCAGAAGGAAAGACAGAAAGAGAAAGAAAATATTAAGATTGCTGTTAAAATCTTTTTCCCCCCCAAATTTTACAAGTTACAACTCTGTGAATGAATTGCTACATACATAGTTAGGACTCCTCCAAAGACTTGGAAAGTACTGGGTGGGTCCTAGCAATATATTTAAAAATGGCAAAAAATATTTTGTTCTAGGGAGGGGCCCTGGGACTTGAGCTTCATTGGCTTCACAATAAATTTGTCTCTGAGGTCCCTATTATTATTCATCATTTATCTTGTACATTCATGCATGTCTAGTCCCTCCACATAAATTTCAACTCCTTGGAGACAAGAAGTGCTGTGTTAAGTACTAGCATAGAAGAAATACTCAGAAATATGTATGGTAGTTCTTACTATCCATGATCAAGACAGAATGGGAGAGGGAGTAAAAGGGAGAGGGAACATAAACCTATGTCTCTACACACCCATATATATACATTATGCACATATGCATATATGTGATATATATACACAATCACTTACATATGTATTATATATTGTAGCAGTAGCCTCTCCTTATTTCCATGGTTTCAATTATTCAGTCAATTTCAGTCCAAAAATCTTAAGTTGACGATTGTAATAATAAGCAATTCATAAGTTTTAAATTGTACACCATTCTGAGTATTATGATAAAATCTTGCATGGTCCTACCTGGAGGACGAATCATCCTTGTGTCCAGTGTATCAATGCAGTAAACACTACCCACCTATTAGTCCCTTAGTATCACAGTGCTTATTTTACTTAACCCATAAGTTCCAAGTTTTCAATTCTGCAAATATAATATATATTCAAATATTATTTCATAATTACTATAAGTGGTATATTTGTTGTTCAATTTAAGTTTTTGCAATTGCTTTGTAATTGCATTTGGGTCGATGGAACAAAACGGGTTAATAATGGCCCCCAAGTACAAGAGTAGCAATGCTGGTAATTCAGACCATACGTGCTTTCTTTAAGTGAAAAGGTAAAAATTCACAAATTAATAAGAAAAGAAAAAATCACTTTTCTGGGACTGATAAGAAATTGAGAAGAAGGAAAGAGAAATTCATGCTAGTTCTGCTGTTGTACCTCAACTTACAGAAGTTAACAACCACAGTCCACATTAAACAGAAAAGGCATTAAATTTGTAGGTGGAGGACATGAACCCAAAATATGTTCCAAATGATGGAAATGTGTAGGAAAAACCATAGCAGATAGATGGATGGATGGACAGATAAAAAGAATATGTGTTTGGTATTATCCATGGTTTCAGGCATCCACTAGGAATCCTGGAATGTATCTCCCACAGAGAGAGGGACTACTGTATGTGCCATTACATGCATATGTAAATACATTATACATATATTACCTACATAGGGATTATATGTTATATACAATACTTTCCCCATTGTCCCCCTCCTTATAAATTATATACATAATACCAAAGAAACAGTGAATATTTCAGCGTTAATAATCTGGTATCAAGACCTCATTCCATGAAGGTCATCCACTTTAGGAGAAAGTCCCTATGATAGCCAGGCAGGCAATAAACAGTGCTTCCTTTACGAGGCCAGTGGGTGAGCCAGGCAAGGGAAACTAGCCATCAGGAGACTGTCAATGTTCTTTGGGGCTGGGCAGAAAGTCTACAGTTAGTGACCCACGAAGAGTCCCTTTGACTCCTGCCAAAGTGGAGAGAGAGTTATTGGAAAGACTTCATCCTTGAAGTGAATATCCATTAATCTGGTCCCCGCTTGCAGCTAGCCTTTAAAAGAACGTGGTGAAGACTACTGCAGCATTTCAGTTCTTATTGTATAGGGAAAACATAATTTTATTTAAACTGATTCAGCATATGAAATGAAAGACATATTTTAAAAAACACAACAAATGTCTGACATTTCTAGTTTCTGATTTTCAGATTCCATATAAACAACATTTTTACGAGGTCAATATGGAACTAATCTATTACCTATTAGATTACCATGCAACAAAATATATGTGTGCAATCCAGCGAATATTGTTCATTATCCAGAGCATGTCTGTACTGTCAAGATATGAAGGCAGGGGCAAGGAGAGGATGGCGGAGAAATGGAAGGCATGGAACAAAAACTAGAAAAAGCAGCACTTCTAAAGGACTTGGTGGCAGCGTCTTCTGTCTCTCAGCCCTCAGTCTACAAGGCCTTTGGCTTCCAAATAGTCCTAGGAAAGCCCCTCATTTCAAGTGTTACCAGCCTGCTCTAGTCTCAAGGCTTCTTCACTGTCAGTAACAGGGAAGAATGGGGATCCCTGAAAACAGCTGTCAATTTGCATTGCCAGAACTGTCTAGGTAAGAGATGGCTACAAAAATATGTGAATTCTAAAGGAGACTATTTTCTGAAGAATATGGAGACTTCCATCCACCTATTCAGCCACAAGCAGAGTTTTAGGGTTTACACATTTCAGTTGCATGTCAGAAACTTGTACACTAAAGGAAAACAATCACAAGCTCATGAAACCTGTGAGACAGAATGTTTGAAAGGGCTGTTTCCTAAAGGGTAAGTTGACTGTTCACAGACGAGAAATGAGTAGAGAAACTACTGAGACGTTTTGGAGACAGCAGTGAAATTTTAGAGCCGGGGTTCCTATACACTGTGTATGGTGTGGGTGTCCATGTGCACCTACATGCATTTCAAACCTCCCCAGGCTCTGGACCTGGGCCCTTCTTGAGAAGGAAGGGAGGGAACAATAGGGAACGGGGGACCCCACCACCAAGCCACAGGGTACAGGCAGGGAGCAGGAAGGCATCAATAAGCCTTTCATTCATTCATTTATTCATTCAGTCATTCCTTCTCCCCACAGAAAAGATCCTCAGGGGAATGTGCTCACAGGCAAAGGCATAGTGTCTCTTTCTAGTCCTGAGGTTTTTCAAATAAATTCAGGCCACAAGGAAAGGCCACGATGGAAGCCGCTGGCCTTGACATCACTTTCCAAGTCCACAGCAGGGAAGGCCTTTGCCAGAGTCTAAAGTGCCTCTGGCCACACTGTCTGGACCTGGCTGCTCCACAGATGTCACTGTTAACCCCTTCACCTCTTTCAAGGTTTGATCCAATATCAGCTTCTCACAAGGCCTATTCTTTTTTTTTTTTTTTGGTACTGGGGATTGAACTCAGGGATACTCGACCACTGAGCCACATCCCAGCCCTATTTCATGTTTTATGTAGAGACAGGGTCTCACTGAGCTGCTTAGCGCCTCGCATTTGTTGAGACTGGCTTTGAACTAGGAATTCTCCTGTCTCAGCCTCCCAAAGTGCTGGGATTACAGGCTTGCGCCACCGTGCCTGGCTCACAATGCCTATTCTGACCAACCTATTTAAAATTCCAACACTTCTTTCTCCCAATCCATTTTACCTTGCTCTAACTTTCCTCTTTTCTGTATCACTGCCTTCCCACATACTTTATCATTATTTCAAATGTTTATTGTCTCTCTCCCTCCACTATAATGTGAGAGCTCCAAAGAACTGGGATCTCTATTTCCTTCACCAAAAATATCAAGTGCCTGGAACTGTACCTGGTAGTAAGTATTCAATAAAGATTATTACAGGGCTGGGATTGTAGCTCAGCGGTAGCGCGCTTGCCTCGCATGCGTGAGGCCCTGGGTTCGATCCTCAGCACCACATACAAAGCAATAAAATAAAGACATTGTGTCCATCAACAACTAAAAAAATATTTTAAAAAAATTAAAAAAATAAAGATTATTACATTAATTCAAAATTCAGAATTACTTTTACAAATGGACCAAAAGATCAAATCAGGTAAGAATAATTCAATAGATGCTTTCTAAGACCAAAACGCAAATGATTTCATAGCACTGAGATTCAGGCATTTCATAAGTTTGGGGCATGACCTTCAGTGCTAAGTTTAGTGCTATTAGTATTTCTAAGATTCCTGGTTACCAGTTTAACTTCACCTATCTAGGAGGTTCATGCTAAGGGTTTCTACAAACTCAAGTATCTATTTACAATGAGAAGCAAACAATTGCCAACAAGCTTTTCCCGTCTCCAGGAAACAGCACCAGGGTTATGAATGAATTGATAGCAAAGCTGGTGAAGAAGCACTTCATAGTTGCAGGGCTGTGGGATTTCTAGGCAACTTAAGTGGGGTGTGGGGGAAGGTTTCAGTTAGGATACTTGGGTTGTTCATTATGACAGTTGGTCCAGTACTGAACCAGCAATAAGATAAAAGGGGAAAATAATAGGATCATGGGTACAGTACTCCTCCAAGAAGAAAAATAGCTAAAACGAAGAATGGTCTTCAAAGCCCCCAATCCATGTTCCTTATGGGAAGAGGAAAATAGTTAAAAGCAATGTGCTAGGATGTAGCTCCGGCGCTAGAGTTCATGCTTTGCCTGTGTGAAGACTTGGGTACAATGCCCAGAACCACAACAAGCAAAGGGAAAACTTACAAGAGCTATGTGTATATGCCTAAGATTGCAACGACCACTATGCACAACTTAATACACTTAATTAGTATGGATTAAACATGATAGTAAGAATGAAAACTATAGGTCTTGAAAAAATCTGTTAAGCAAGACACATGCCATAGTACCCATAAACCTTCATTTCATGACTGCTTAAGGGTTCTGATTAGTGGATAAATGGTAATAACCCAAAAAACCCTGAAGATGAAACTGTTACCTAGGCATATCTCCAACTCTCTCATGGTTGCTAAATAAGATCTTTGAATAAAAGTAGAATAACATACATCTCTTAGTAGTCTTTTAATGAATTTTTTTAATGTAGCCACTGGTTGACAAAGACATGAAATCAGTAAATCAATTATTAAAAATAACTTTCCAAAAATGTATAGATGGAATCACAATAAACACCATATAAAAATAAGCAAATATACCTTTGACTGAATGCCTTATATAACATATTTTCACTCATATCTTCATCAAAAGCATATTTATAAGCATATTTATACGATGCTACCTACTAATCAGGATATTTTTATTCTTCGCGAGATTAATTCCTACTTCTTTCTGTATATGGGGCTGCATTTGAAAGTGCTGGCCTTCTCAGCAGAAGTACACAACAATTTAAGTGACTCTCTTTATTTCAAGTGTTTGCTAATTTTAACATTTTCTTTTCATAGACTTTGTTGGCTCAAACTATTTCTAAAGTATACTAATTGTTAGCCCTGCCACACAATTTGCCTAAATCAAAGCCATTGTTATAAACATAATTTTCCAATATTTTCATCATTAAAAGAAAAACACTAGCCCTTTGGGAGTGAGACACCATTTTGTAAAAGTTGAGTTTTAGTAAATTTATGAATCTTTAACCATCTTAAAAAATATTTGCACAATATTGAGACAATTTCTGCAAACATAAAAAAATCTTTTACGATTTACCCACAATTAAGTCTTAAACCATCTGAATACAAAATCCTCAAGAAGGATAATTGTCTTTAACACATTTTAATAATTTATATTTTCTTTTAATCAGTCCAAGTAGGCAGGCAATTATTTTTGGGTAAAATTATTACTCAGCTTACATATATTCTGCTTTATCCTGATACAACTGTTAATGAGAATGGGGGGGGCACATGCAACGACAGTTTTCCACAGATCAGGAGATATTATTTACTTATATTATTTACACATATTTATATAATTCGAATTTATATTAGTTATATTTATTATTTTCCACTTATTATTGAGAGTAAGAGAAGGTATGTGAACTAACAAAATTTCAACTGAAGATTTGAATTATGGGAGTTTTAACTTTACCGTAAACCAATCATCATAAAAAACCTGATTAACATTCTCAAGCACTTTCACTTAGAACTATCCAATCATGATATGATTCAGCAAATTTGTTACTCCATCCAACTGCCTTTAAGACTCCCAAAACTAGAGAGTCTTGTTCTTTAGTGATGCCTTTATTAGAAGACATGTCAGAAGCTATGGCACGGATGTCTCGGAACTTCAAAAGTTTCAAAATCTAGAATTAGAATTATCTTTTCATTTTGTGGACATTTTTCATGATTATTTCCCATTTTGGATGGCCTATTAAATCCCATTCCAAACAAGCATTCAATGCTTATTAAGCACCCACTGTGTGCAAAGAACATTACACGAAGCAAAAGAGCATAAGGCTCTGCCTCGTTTTATTCATGCATAGATACACAGCAGTCGTGATTTATTCTTTCAACTTTGTAGAAACGTGAGCTGCATCCACATGGCTGAATCCATGGCATTCATTTGGGCTTCCTGGGGCAATTTACAGGTCCTCTGGATTACAGGGCCCCTCTGAGATATCTCACGCCCCCTTCACCTGCCTGCCCACACAGGACAACTTGCAGACGCTGGACACACCTTCCGCAGGTGGCTAGATCGCCAGAGTGAGAAGAACCCGACATATCTCCCTTCGTAGGGGCTCAGGATAGAAATGTGGAAATGTGTGCAAGGACTTCTACGAATCAGAAGACTTGTTGAAAGGTCCCTGGGCCCTGGGCGTTAAGGGAAACCCGCCGCCCCGCGGGGCGTTCCCGTCCCCACTTCGCCTGCGTCCCCGGCGCCCGGGAGCTGCGCAGGCCGCCACGGATCCTTGGGCGCAGCCGGCGCACCTCGGGCCTAGCACCATTTGAAATGCAAATTGCAGAGCCAGGGTGCATTTAAATGCCCGGCCGCGGGCCCGAGGGACTGCCCTACATCCGACACAGCCGCAAGGGCCTCGGGGGCGATCCAGCCCCTGGGTGTTGGGTGCGGCCCGCGGGCGCACCCGGAACCTCAGCCCGCAGCGCCCCGGCGTCCGCGCCAGGCCGGTGCAGGAGCAGGCGCCCAGGGCCCCCGGGCCCGCGTTTCCCCGGCCCACTCTGCCACCACCCGGGGAGAAGCGAGCACCGGGTCCTCCGCCTGCCGGTGGCAGCCGGCCCCGGCCCCCTCCTGACGCACCACACCTAGCAACCGGCGCTGACAGGACGCAGTGGCGGCGGCGGTGGGAGGAGGAAGCGGAATGGCTGCCGCGGTGGAGCCACCCCCACCCCCCCCGCTCCCACCTCCCAGCGGCTGCAGCCGCCGCCGAGCCCTGACAGCTCGAGCTGGGGCGGAAGCGGCAGGCGGCGTGCAGCGCCCGCCCCCCGCGCCCTCGGCGCCCCGCGCCGCTAGGACCACCCGGGCCAACTAACTCCGCACCCCTGCCCCACGCCGGCCGCCGGCCTGCCCGCCGCGCCCTGCGCCCCCTCCCCCGGAG
>PVHX01012037.1:0-61193 GCA_004024805.1 Geosciurus inauris | reverse complement strand
CCCTTGTCGGGCTCCTTCAACACTGACGTCCACTCTAGCTTGAGCTGGCTTTCTCTTAAGAATCCTCTCAGGAGAAAACCCAGAGCACCATCTTCTGGCCACCGGATGGGACTCACTGGGTTACAGGTAATAGAAACCCTGTCAAACCATCCCAGGGAAACACGTCACACAGAATCCAGGACCGGTGGGGCAGTCACCTGTCCCTCCTCAGTCTGCTTCCCTCTTTCTCTCCCTGCCACCATCTCCAGGACACATGCCCACACGCCCACACTCCAACCCACTGGCCTCCCTTCTATTCCTAGAGATGCCGAGCACTTTCCCACCCCAGGGCCTTTGCACTTACTGCCCCGTCCACCTGGCACGCTATTTCTCGATCTCCCATGGCTCTCTGCTTCCCTTTTTCACATCTAGGCTCAGTCATCACCTCACGGGTACCTTCCCTGACGAGCTGATTAAAATGGCAACCCATCTTGCTCCAGCTCACTCCCGCCTCCTCCCTACCTGCCTTCTTTCTTTAACTCTGGTTCATGAAAGAATGTATTAACCATAGTCCTCGGTTCATAGTTCACTCTGGTCAGCTTTTAATTAGTACATTAATTTATAGGATGTAATGAACACCTGTAAAGCCACTACCCCAAACAAAAGCTAGGGTCTGAACATAACTTAGATCTAAAGACCACATGTCCCCAACTCCCAGGATCCCATACTCTCCACCCTGATCCACATCACGAATCCTGTATTTATTCCTCTCTTGGGTTCTATTCATATAGGTTATCGTCACATGCCTGTGTGCCCTGAACCCCAGGAAAAGGGAATCATGTTTGTGCAGCAGGACATTTTTTATTGGATATTCTATTTCAGAGATCTGTCCATATCATGCTGTATGGCTAGAGTTCCTTGATTTTGAGAGCCATGTAATATTCCACTGTGGGAATTCAACCATAGTTTATTCATTTGCCCTCCCTGGATGAGCATTTGGTGGTTTCCCGGCTCAGGCTGCTGTGAGCAGAGCTTCTGTGCATTTTCTTCTATGTGATTCAGTGTCCGTGGGTAGAATTTCTCCAGGGCACAGACTCCAGAGTCAAACTGCTGGATCACAGGGGACGTGTATGCTTAACTAGAGAACAAAAGGCCAGGCTGCTTTCCAATGTGGCTGTACCAAGTCACATCCCCACTGTGATGTCTGGGGGCTTGGATTTCCCATAGCTCTTACATTTTATGATGATATATACATACATATTCTATATGTCACGACTAATGAATCTGCTGACTACCTGTCTCCTCCCTCTAGAATGTCAGCGCTGGGAGAACGAGGGCTCTTGTGTCTTCTGTTCACTGCTCGATCCCCAGTGGCCTAGAATGCCGTCTGGTACATAGTAGGTGTTCAATAAACATTTTCTAACAAAATTAACAAGTGGACAGCTCTGAGATCTCACAATACAGACACTAGTAATCCAGGGAAAGACCAAACTATTTTGAGGCCTGGAGCCCCAGGCCACACACGCCCGTTTTTTTGTTTTGTTTTGTTTGGGGGGCGGTAGACCTGGGTTGGTTCTAAGCACTCCCAGGAGAGCCTCCTGTGCCCCGGGGTGAGGCTCACGCCCTCAGGTTGAACGTTCATCTCACCCTGAGCCACTCGGGCCCCCCCGCAGGGCTGAGGTGCCTCTCCAGGCCAGGCCCTGCAGAGTCTGATGCTCCTGGCACGAGGGACCCCAGCCTGGATCCCTGGTCACCAGAGCCACGCCCCCTTGCCCACCAGGGCCAGCCATGATGGCACCCCTCTGGGGTTCTCCAACCCCACTGCCAGTTCTCAGCTGGCTGTACAGGTCCCGCTCTCGCGCCTCACCCCACGGCGGCCTGCAGCCTGGCGAGGCCCCCCGCACAGCACACTCTGACTTCCAAGGGCCCTGTTTCCGTCCCCAGAACAGCCTCTCTTGCTGTTTCCTGTTTTCCACTGAAAGTTTCTCTCAAGTGCCAGCCCCACAGGCAGGTTCCACGGGCGCGCACTGACCCGCCCCAGAGCGGACGCAGCGCTCAAAGGTGCAGAAGAACGGGACCATCGGCTCCCACCTGACCTGAGCCACCACAGCTGGCACAGTGGACCCCAGGGAGGCATGACAGGAACACAGAGATAGTGGGGCTGGAGTACAGACAAACAAAATGCCTCAAGGAGAGAGAGACAGAGAGAGTCCATGACGGGCTGCTCTTGTCCTGCAAGCTACTCCCTTGGTTTCTAAGCCATCTTCCTAGCTGACGGTGGACTCTGTGGCCACGTTCCTTCCCCCATCTTGGAAAGCCCTTGTCTTAGGTGCCCTGAGAGCTAGACCTTGCATTTCTAGATGTTCCACAGCCCCGTCAAGAGGGGCCATTAAGGGCCACACTAAACTGGATCCTCAGTTGGATCCTGTTTCTTAGTCACTCAACAAACACAGACAGCTCAGTGCTCTGGGAGGCACAAAGTGGACAGGAATTCAGAACCACAGCTCTGCTACTCAGTCTCTGGGAGCTCGGGCAAGCCACCTAACCTCTCTGAATTTCAGGGGATTTTTGTTTTCCATGGTAAAATGAGGACGAGACCCCCTACCTTGCAGGAGGGTGGTGAACAACCTAAGTACCTGGCACGTAATAGACACTCGATAAATCACACCTATTACTCAGTGAGCACCAGCCATGGCAGCAGTCCTGACCTGGTCAGTCCTGATGAGGTCTCTCCAGCAGGGACAGATTTCACTGAAGTGGCTGTTGATGATATTAGGTGTCACGTCAAGGTGTGGACAAAGGAACAGAGGAAGATGGGGTGAATTCAGGGAAGGCTTCCTGCAGGAGGAGACCATTGGGTGGACCCTAAATAGCATGAGACAGGAAAACCTCAGAGATTTGGAGTTTCCTTTTCAAGTTGCTGCTAAATCCTCCATGTGACCTTGATTGAATCTCTTCCTTACCTTGGGGACCTTGGATCATTAGCTCTGAACCTCTGTGGCCACTGCTTTCTTTGGAAAGCCAGAGACTCCCTCCCAGAAAAATGCAGACACATCGTCTGTCTGTGATGCGGGGAGAGGTCTTCAAGGCCCCCAGCCACTGGTGGACCCTCGGCTGGAATCCCAGAGCTCCACAACCCTGTGGGAGGGTTAGCCCTGCAGACCTAGCCTTGCCTTCCAGCAGGGACTCTGTCCAGCCTGCAGTAGATTCACTGGACCCAGTGTGGAAAAGTCTATCAAGCACGGCTGCAGGACAGAGCAGGGGCCTGAGCAGGGAGTGGCCTGCAGGCGGCCAGCTGGGTTCTGGGAACGCGCCCCCCAGCAGCCCGCCTCTGACCTTGCCTAGTTTATCTCCATCTGCCCTGGGGAGGCCGAGCAGCGTGGGCTGTGCTGGGCAGGCTCCCAAGTGGCCACTGACCCCTGTGTGCCTCCCAGGCTGGAGTTCCCGGACGCATCCTTCATCCTCCCCAATCTAAACACCCGCAGGCCCCGGGTGGTCCAGTCTGCTCCCAGCTGACGTGTGTGTCCTCAGCTGCCAGAGGAAAGAGGGCCTGACCATCCATTAACACATGAGCTGCTGCCACCACCAGCCTCCCCTTCCATCCAGTCAATGGCTCACCCAGCATTTATTGACTACCTATGGTTTGCAGGTAGCTTTAAATGAGATGGTAGAGGGTCTGCAGTTTCCTTCCTCCAAGATCCCCCCTTCTGCCCCCTCCCCCAGCTGAGAAGCGGGATGCTGTAACCATCCCTCTCACCAGTTTGCATGCGTACACTGCCCTAAGCGCCTGTGTGATCCTGGGCCTGTTTCCCGCTCTCTCTGAGCCTCTTCCCCTCCAAGCACTTCAGCCATGGTTCCATTCTGCTCTCCAATGGGCCTCGCCACCCTTCCCACCCTGCACAACAGTGACAGAAGACGCACAGGCTGCCCAGGGCGCCTGGAGAGCTTTCTTCCCGCTGCCTCTCTTATGGGTCCATTCAAGCATTTATTGAGCACCTACTGTGTGCTAGGCCCTGGACTGCGGGACGGAATGCAGATGCGGAAGGCTGCGGCGGGCGACCCCAACCACCCTGCCTGCGCCTGCCGGCGCTGGGGGCTCGCGGGGTCCCGGCGGCCCAGCCGAGGATGCGGGCCGGCGACTCGCGTGGCAGGTGGCGCTGGCCGCGCTGTCTCCGCCCCTTCCTCCTCCCCCGCCCCTCCTCCCCGCGCGGCCGCGGTCGCCGTCGCCTCCCACCCGCGGGGTCCCGGCGTCCGGCAGCGGCTGCTGCGTCCGTCCGTCCGTCGGCCGGTCGGTCGGCGGGGCCGTGTGTCGGGCGGGCGAGGCGGAGCGCCAGCGGGGACGGAGCCCGCGGAGCGGTGAGCGCGGGGCGCGGGGACGCGGGGACCCCCGGCGCCTGCGGGTCCCCGGCAGGGCGCGGTGGGGACGGTCGCCGGCTGCGGGCGGCTCCGGGGACCCCGCGCGCCCCGCTGCGGCCTCGGGCGGGTCCCCGGGGACGCGGGCGGCGCCCCCAGCCCCGCGCCCCGCGCCCCATTGTTCTCGCGCGCCCGGCCGGGGAGGCGGCGCCGCGCGCGGCTCTTAAAGGGCCCTCTCGCCTTGTCGCCCGCAGGTCGCGAGCGCGAGTGGGGCGGGGCGTGCCCGCGGCCCCGCCCAGCCCCGGGGTCCCGGCCCCGCCCCGAGCCGCGCCCTCCCCTGGCGTCCCGCGACCACCCGGGCCCTCCAGGACGACGCGGCCGGGGACGCGGGGACAGGGACGCCCCGCAACAGGAGCCGTCGGGAGGGGCGCGCCCGAGGCCGCAGCGGCCGGGGCCCGGCCTGGGGTGACAGGCCCAGCGCGGCGGCGCGGCGTGGCGGGCCGGAGGAGGACCTGAGCCCGCAGGGCAGAGGCCGCACCTGGAGCGGAGGCGGCTGCCTCCCTCGCTCGCCTGGCGCAGCAGCCTCCCCAGCCGCGGGGACCCTGCCTCCCGCCCGCGCTGTCATCGGGACGCCTCTGCCGGGAAGGGGTCCGTGGAGCCTGCGTCGCACCCCACGCTGCCTTGACTGAGGCCTCCAGGCCGCGGCGAGGAGCCCCAGTTAGGAGGCCGACGTCCTTGCTGCCCCTCGGGAGAGAGGAAGTCCCCTGCCAGCTCCCAGGCCCCGGAGGACTTGGGCCGCAAGTGTGGGGACCTGGCCCCGGAGGCGGCCGCGGCCATGTCGAGGCCAGGCCAGGCTGTGATGGTGCCGGTGACCGGGCTGGGCTTCCCGCCGCAGAACGTGGCCCGGGTGGTGGTGTGGGAGTGGCTCAACGAGCACAGCCGCTGGCGGCCCTACACGGCCACCGTGTGCCACCACATCGAGAGCGTGCTCAAGGAGGACGCCCGCGGCTCCGTGGTCCTGGGCCAGGTGGACGCCCAGCTGGTGCCCTACATCATCGACCTGCAGTCCATGCACCAGTTCCGCCAGGACACAGGTGAGCACACCCTCCCCCACCCACCTGCTGGCCTGGCCACCGGGTCCCCACCTTTTCACAGCAGGGATGCTGAAATCCCTGAAGAGGGGGCCTGGGACCTCAGAGGCCAATCTGCCGATCCGCCCCAGGGGACAAGGGGCAGGCCGGCCTAGGCCAGTTGAAGCTAGGGGGCCTTGGGCAAGGGGCAGCTCCTCTCAGTCTCAGTCTCCTCATCTGCAAAATGGATGCAAAACATCTCCACAGCTGTGTAAGGAATGAAGCGCTCCCTTGCTGGAGGACAAGGACTGTTCCCCGCCTGCCTCATCGGGAGTTCCCTCTCCAGCCTCAGGCAGAGTCTTAGTGCGGTCACTATCGCTGGTCCCATTTCACAGATGAGGAAACCGAGCCTCCCAGCAGCTGAGTGACTCAAACTCAGAGCCGGGATTGGCAGCGGGTTGCAGAGCCAGAGCCCCCAGCCGGCCTGGCATGCTGGCTGCAGGTGTCGGTGGTGCTGGGACGGGGCGACAGCTGTGGTCATTGCTGGGGGGTGTTGGCAGGACGTGGGTGACGGGGAGCAGACAGTGCCTTGGTAGTGGTATTGGTGGCAGGGGGCCGCCAGGAAATGATGGAGGGGTGGTTTTGATGGTGGAATCAGTTGTTGGTGGTGATGCTGGCGGTTGTCCTGGTGTGCGGAGAGGATGGAGGGACTGGTGTTGGTGGTGACCTCGGTGGCCATGTGGCGCGGGTGGCAGTGCCCAGCGTGTTGGTGATCGTGTGAGGAGGGGTGTGGTGGTGCTGACTGTCATGCTGGTTGGTGGTGATGTGACGGATGAGGCTGCTGATAACAGTGGTCCCGCTCTCTTGTTCTTTGGGTTTGTCACCGCGCTGGGGAGCTCTCGGAGTCACTGCCCGAGGTTCTCCAGCGAGCTTGGGGGGCAGCAGGCAGTGGCGAGATCCTGCTTCACAGAAGCTGCCAGAGAATCCCTGGCAGGTTCAGCCCCCGAGGAGGATCTGGTGGGTGTTGGGGAAGCCCCTGTGGATCCCTGAGTGACAGAGCTGCAGGTGACAACCTTGGGGACAGTAGGGTGCTCTCCTCTTCAGAGCCAGGCTGCCCCACTCTAGCCACTCACCCCATGTGGCTCCCTAGTGAGCTGGCCAAAATGATGAAAAGCTTAAAGTCCAGTCCTTCGGTCATACTCACCACCCCCCAGGTGGCTTCTGTATGGGACAGCACAGGCCCAGACACAGCCATCACTGCAGAAGGTTCTGCGGGGCTGTGCTGCTCCAGAGCGCTGCATGACACCACAGCGTGCTCCCGGAGCCCAGGAACCTGGGGATTCATCAGCAGTGGCTTACTGAGGGAGGCGTCGGGCTCGGTGCTAAGTGCTGGACCACAGCAAGGAGCCAGACGGGTTCTTAGCCAGGTTTACTGCTGGGAAATCTACAGAGAAGGTCCCCAGGTAGCCAAGGAGCAAGTGAGCACATGACCATATAGTCAGCTGCAGGTCTGAGAGCGTGAAATGACCGTGTGTAGGGGCGCTCAGGGAAGGAGAGTCTGAGGAAGTGATGTCTGAAGAATGGGTCAGGGAGGCCAGTGTTCCAGGCAGAGGGAACAGACAGTGCAAAGGTCCTGGGGTGAGCAGGAGCAGAACACATTTAGGTCGATTGTGTTTGGAGTGCAAGGTGGTGCAAGATGGGGTTGGAATGAGGAGCAGACATACAGACCTGGACACTGTGAAAAAGGGAGTAGGGGTCAGTGCCATGGTACGTGCCTGTAATCCCAGCAGCTTAAGAGGCTGAGGCAGGAGGATCGCAAGTTCAGAGCCAGCCTCAGCAACTCAGCGAGGCCCTAAGCAACTAAATGAGACCCTGTCTCTAAATAAAATGCAAAATAATGCTGGGGATGTGGCTCAGTGGTCGAGTGACCCTGAGGTCAATCCCTGGTACTCCCCCTTAAAAAACGAAGAAAATGGGGAGTAGGAGAAGTCACCCTCCAGTCCCTGTGCCCATTCTTCCAGAGGAGCAGCCAGGCCCTGACGGGGAGATGGGACGCATATGGCCTCCCCCGCGGGCTGTAGAGATTTGCCAGGGCCTGACTCGGGTGGGGTGGGGTGGGCTCCTTCTGAGGCCAAGTTGGCAACTTCGCCTGTGGTCCCCCTCCGGGGCCCCGCCTCCCTTCCCAGCACCCTGCTTGTTTCCCAAGTCCCCGGGTTCCCTGAGGCCCTCCCCTCCTTCAGCAGGACCCCACTCTCTACAGCATGCCTGCCTCGCCCTGTGCCCCAGGAGTCCAGCCCCGTCACTTCCCTGCACCCCCCAGGCCCCCCAGGGCTGGACACCCCACACCTACCCCTGTTTGTCGGAAAAAGGAAAAAACCACTCATCTCTCTACAGGCTCCTGGGTACCTGCCAAGACCCCCCAGTGAGGGAGGCCAGCCTGGAAACCCGCTGGGGCTGGTGGAGGGGGGACCTAGGATGCCCGGAAATCTGCTGGAGGGACGGGAGGCCTGCCTCCCCCCACCAGACTTGCTGTAGATTTCTGCCTCACTTCACCCAGGAGCAGAACCATGTCAAGAAGGGACCTCTTAAACTGGGCGCAGTGGCACATGCCTGTAATCCCAGCACTTAGGGAGGCTGAGACAGGAGGATCGCGAGTTCAAAGCCAGCCTCAGCAACGGCGAGGCACTAAGCAACTCAGTGAGACCCTGTCTCTACCTAAAACACAAAATAGGGCTGGGGGTGTGGCTCAGTGGTCAAGCGTCCCTGAGTTCAATCCCTGGTGCCAAAGAAAAAAGGGGATATCTTGACCTCACAGTTTATGGTGCAAGAGCCAGCCAGACCAGCTGGGAGCACCCTAAGCACCAGGTCCCCCTCTGCTCTGACCAGCTGTGCAGCCTCAGCTGGGTATCCTCACCTCTCCAGGTCTCAGTTTCCACATCTGTGGAATGGGCCAGAGTACCCCACCACTAGCAGGTTTGTTGGATTGCTAGAGAACACCGAGCCGATTTTATCCCACAAACATCAACTAATCCCCTGAGGTGTGGACCTGCCATGTGTCCACGCTGGATGAGAGAGAGATGAGGGAGAGATTCTGAGGCTTGAAGAGTTTGGATCACACACACACAACATAAAACTGTAAAACCCAAAACTCGCGTGTGTGCGCTGAAATGAACAAGGCTTGCATCTAGATGTGCTATTTATAAAATTCCTCATAAGCTTATTGAAGCTCAACTTTCGGTTTTGGGGGTCAGAGACAGGAGCCCGGCCTGGTGTTTCTGGCTCCCTAAGGCAGGAGCTGGCAGACTTTTCTGGTAGTGCAGGTGGTGAATCTTTTGGCCTTGTGGGACCAACAGTCTGTTGTAACTACTCAACCCTGAAAGCAGCCACGGAGAGCAGGCAAATGAGAGAGTGCGGCTGTGTTCTCATAAAACGAGTTGTGGACGTTGAAATTTGGGTTTCATGGCACCTTCGCAGCTCATGAATTATTCTCCAACTGTTTAAAAACGTCAAAACTGTCCTTAGTTCCTGAGCCCTACACAGAAGCAGGTGGGTGCATTGAGCCCCGCCTGCAGTGTGCGACCCTGACCGCTAATATTTTGTAACCTGCCCACGGGGTCAGACAGTGCTGGTGTCCCGGGACGTCCGTGGCAGATACACGCCTCGTGGTGCCTGCAGACTTCACGCGGTGTGCAGACGCGGCACGGCCCCAGCGGGTCGCCTGCTGCTCACACAAATGCCCTGTCCCTGCGCCTCTTCAGGCAGTGGAAGGACGCCCAGGCATCTGGCTGGGCCACAGGGGACAGCTCGGCCCTGTGGGCTGCTGTTTGTTCAGCCACTCCTCGTCCCCCTCCTCTGTTGGGGAGGAGTCCCCATTGAGGACCCCAAGCCTAGAGCCCTGCCATTGGGCAGTGGCCTCCAAGAGCCTGACCTAGACCCTGAATTTCCCTCCCAGGCCACACGGCTAGACAGAGGGGTGACTCAGCCTCTGCCCTACGGCTCTCGGACAGTTCCCGCCCCCTGTGGCCAGGGCAAAAGGAGGCCATCTGACCGAGGCCTCTGAGCAGCCTCCTGCCCAATCTGCAGACAGAACAGCCGAGGCCAGGGGCAGCCAGGTGGGGGACTGTCCACATGCTGTGCAGGAGGCCCCAAGCCTGGCACTCAGAGCTGTCAGACAGGAGTGGCAGGTGGTGGCGGGTATCCCAGGCCTACGTCCCTCCCCAGTAGCCTGGGCTGCACTCAGCCCTGGTCTCTGCCCTGCGGAGAAGGTCCTCTCTGAGGACACTTAGCTTTGAAGACCAAGTAGGGCTACCCAGAGAGAGTGGGTGCTCTCAGGGAAAGTACCTCCAGGTGAGACAGCTGAGACCCAGAGAGGGTGTGTGACCTGCCCAAGGTTGCCCAGCCTGCCAGTCCCAAGCCGGAGCCCAGCCCTCCCAGACAGACCTCGAGGACAGCAAGCGGGTTCCATTTGATGCCAAGGTAGGCACAGCCAGAGCTACCCTGGGGCCCCCAGGGTTCCTTGGCTACAGGACCCCTGGGGACCCTCTCCAGGCCGTCTGGGAGGCAAGGATGGTGCACGGGGCAGGCAGGGTCCATCTCATGGTGGCCGTGGGTCCAACTGACAGGTGGGGGTCTCCAGCCACCCAGTCACAAAGCCTACTTCCTGCCATGCCAGACCTGTCCATTTGGCCTGTGGCTGCTTGTGGCTCCGGAGCCTCTTTAGATCCAAGTTCTCCGTCATTCCAGTTCAAAGTCACTGGTGCCTGCTCAGTACCCCGGGCTGGGTCTTGAGCCAGGGTCTTCAGAGTCCAGTGAACATTAGATCGACTTCAGAGTTTAATGGGGATAAAGACCAATACAAATAGGAAGAGCCTTTGAACCCTCTGACCTGCGAGGCCAGCAGATAAAGACCTGAATTCCAGCCTGGCCCCTTGCAGGCTGTGTGACTATGGGCAAGGCACTTAACCTCTCTGAGCGTCAGTTTTTCCTCCTGTGTAAAATGGGGATAAGAACAGCCCCTAACAAGAGGATTGTGGTGAGGATTAAATGAGATAGTGCGGGAAGCACACACATACTCCCGCCCGGGTAGGAGGAAGACCAAAAGGCCTCACGGGAGAAGTCCCAGGTGGTCTTCGGCCAGTGAGGTAGGAGGCACGAGCTGGGGCTTAGAGGACTTCCTGCAGGGGACTCCCGGGAGGAGGGGTACATGGAACAGGAGAGGAGCTTCCCGGGGAAGGAACGGCCCCAGCACATCCTGGGAGGGTGAGGCCTGCACAGGAGGCAGGGTGACGGGGGCAGGGAGAGGCGGCCTCTTGGGACCCGCAGGGCCCGCCAGGTGAGGCTGCCAGCTGCTGCCCTTTAGCTCCAGGCCCTGGGGACCCAGCACCACACCGCAGGAACAGCCTGCTTGGTCACGGGCCCTGGAGGCCGGCGCTGGAGCAGGTGGAGCAGGGCTGACCCGGCTCCTCCCCGTCTTGCAGTGACTCAGGAGCTCAGAGGGGGACTGTGGCCTGGTGGGGAAGCCCCCATGGGGGGCCTGAGATGCACAGCCAGGGCCGCAGCTCAGTGACGGCCCCTCCCCAGCTCTCCTTGCGCCCAGTACCTTGGACAGCGCCACGGGGACCTGCCAGGCCTGTGAGGGTGGGGAGAAGGGTCCTGGGTCACAGCCCTTTGTGGCTCCTCTCAGTCCCCCCATCTTCTCCTCCTTCACCTGTCCCCAGCCTCACCCCCCAGCCTCTTCTCCATCCCCATCCTCCAGCCCCGTCCCTCAGCCCCGTGCCCCAGCCTCCCCCTTCAGCCTCTTCCCTAGCCTCATCCTCTAGCCTCGCCCCGCAGCCTCTTCCCCAGCCCGGTACCCCAGCCTTGCCCCCAGCCTTGTCTTTCCCAGGGAGCTGTGGAGTCTGACCACCAAGGGATGAGGGCAGGGACAGGAGAGTGGCACAGAGGCTGAGGCTGGGACAGGCTGGAGCCAGGATGGGGGCGTGATGGAAGGGTTGGGGTGGGAGGTGGTGCAGGCTGGGAGGGCCCGGCTGAGGGAGGGGCCCAGGAAGGGGTGGGACTGTGGGAGAGGAGGCCATGGGCTGTCCTGCGGGAGGTGAGGGTGGCCACTGGGCTCCTGTGTCACATCCAGCGTCACCAGCTCCTAGGACTGCCTCTGGGACCCTAGAAGTCGCCCTTGCCACCCACCTGTATTCAGCTAAGGACGTGGGCCCAGCCCTCTGGGTGCCCAAGGGACCCTTGCTGGCAAGGGTCAGGCTCTGAGTCCTTCCTGGCAACTGGCTAGGGATGGGGGTCAGGGGCGTGCCTGTGACATGCGTTGAGCCACATTCCCTCCCCAAGCCTCGGTTTCCTCACCTGGAACATGGACCCAACCACAGCACCCATCCTGTGGCCTCGGGGTCAGTGTTCAGCCAACAGGAATTTACTGAGCACCTACTACATGCCAGCCACGGTCCCAGACACTAGGAATGCCCCAGTAAACAGGTGGACGCGAATCCCTGCCCTCAGGCTTTCTGTTCTGGTGGTGGTGACGGGGTGATCAGGAAGCCAGGCACCAAGGAAGTCCCCCAGGGTATGGAGCCATTTCTGACCTTGGGGACCCAGGGGCTGCCAGGCTGGGGACTTTGTCCCCCAGGTCCTACATGGCTGTGTCCTTGCTCTGTCACCCTGGCCAAGGGCCTGTCCCTCTCTGGGCTCCTCCATGGTCCCTCTGGAGCCACTCCAGGCTGCCACCTCCTTCTGCCCAGACCGCTGTGGCCTGCACTGACAGGTGCAGGGGATCCTGGCGGCAGGCCCAGAAGCCAGCACCCTCCAGTGCAGAACAAAGAACAAGGCGTCGAGAGAGGCAGCCGGGAAGTCCCGGCACCGCTGCAGAGGCATGGCCACCTCCGCTCCAGTGACAGGCCCGGCCTGAGCTGCTGCTGAGTCCCCCTCCCGCAGGTCTACCTGAAGTCCTGGCCCAAGGCTGGCGGGAGCACTGCCCTCCTGCCTTCCTGTTCTTGGGGTCAAGGGTCATCCATGCCAAGGCGTTAGGCCCTGGTGGCCATGAGGAGGCCCAGGTTCGAGATCCATCTCATCAGCACAGTGACCTGGGCCAGGTTTCTCCCTCTGGGACCCAATTCCCAGCTCCACAGGGGCTGGGCCTCCCGGCTCTTCCCTGCCTGGGCCCCGGACAGAGGGTGTGCGGTGGTGGGAAGGCAGAGCTTTTTAACTCTCTTGTTCTCCTGTGTCTGGTATACAGTAGGTGCTCAATAACTACCTGGCATGCAGTAGGTGCTTAATAACTACTTGGAGGTTTGAATGAGGTGACAGAGACTGTGTTCCTGGTACCTGTTGCCAAGGAGGCCCAGCCTGTGGCCATGGCTTCGGCTATTTTGGACATTCGTCCATGCCCTCCTTTGGCCAGTGCTTCCCCAGGGGAAGCTAGGGAGGCTGAGACCCCTGGGCTCAGAGGGGCTGTAGTCCCAGGGGAACGCAGACCCCTGCACCCTGCCAGGCCACATGTCTTCCTGGGGCACTGCAGGTGCCAGGTTCTGTGGGAGCCCCGAGGAGGGAGTGATGCCCCCTAGGGATGGCCGAGAACATTCCAAGGGGACAGAGTGTGCTTGTGCTGAGCCAGAAAGATGGAGCAGGACGTGGGAGGGGTGGGCGAGTGGGTAGAACATTCTAGACAGAGGCAGCTGCAGGTGCAAATACCCAGAGGCACAGCCACGCGTGGCGAGCCAGAGAATGGCCTGGACGCAGGTGTGGTTAGAGTGGGAGACGGTGCAGACCTTGTGGTGGACCCCAGGCGGAGCTAAGGAGCCGAGGCTGGTCAGAAGGGCACTTGGGAGCCACTGATGGGTGTTGAGCTAAGGAGTGCCAGGGTCAGACTTAAGTTTGTGAAAGAGCCCTCTGGCTGCCATGTTAGAGCGCATCACGGGGTGAAAGGGCGGGAGCTGGGGTCGGGGGACAGACTCTCGATATAAGAGCAGGCGACCCCTCAGCCTTCCCCAGACGGGCTGGGGACCCCATCTCCTCCCCGCCCGCCCTCTCCACCACCGGGCCTGGCTGCCAGCAGCCGCCACCGTGCAGAAGCCACTAATGGGCCGCAGCTTAGCCTGACGAGCCCCCAGGGAGCTACCATGCTGCGGGTATTGATTGCGGGCGGCGGGCGCAGGAGGAGCCTGGACCACGGGCCTCGCAGCCTGGCCAGGGCCCTGGCGGGGTCTTCCTGGGACGAGGTGCAGCTGCCCCCGGCTCGGGAGGGCACCGCTGGCCGTCACTAACCCACCGCGGCCGTCGGGTGTCCTTGGAGAGGCCTTGGCAGCCACCCAGATCACCAGCCGGGGCAGAGGGAGAGGCCACTGTTCCCGAGCGCATCACCATCCAGTCTGGGGCTCCCTCCTCCGCCCCTGTTGCCGCACGACCTCGGGGCCTCGGTGTCCCCCACTGGAGCGTGGGCACGGGCAGGAGGGCAACGGCCACTGAGCTCCGGGCTCTGGTCAGACCAGCCACCCACAGGTGACCCTGGGTATGTTCCCAAATCACACCATGCCCCTGCCTCTTGGGGTCTGAAGTGGCCCCGTGAGAGGCTCCAAGAGCCCTGCCGGCTGGGCCTGGTGTGCAGGGGGCGCTCAGGCCGTCCTCCCCAGCCAGGCGGCCCTCACCTGACAGGATGTCCCATGACTGCCTCCCACCGGCCCCCTTCCTGCCAGGTCTGGGTGCCCCTGACTGAGATCACTTCCCTCCGGGAAGCCAGCCCCCAAGGGAGGGGCTCCCTGCCAAGGCTGAGGGCAGGCGGGGCTCAGGGCCCCCCTCTCTCCCTGGACCGACTTCCTCTTAAGACCAGGAGGGGGGCGGCTGAGACACCCGCACTCCCCTCCGCTAGGAGTCGGGGGTCAGGTGCAGGCCATGTAGCCAGGGCAGGAACCTCGTCCAGGTAACCCCGCAGGCCCGCTGAGGGAGGGAGCAGGGGTACCCCAGGCTGGCTACCATGGGCTCAGCTGAACCCCTGCAAACCAGGGGGCCCAGACTTCCCTTCACTCCATGAGTGGATCACTGCTCCCTCAACTTCACCCTCCCAAGACTGCACCTCTATGGACCTCAGTTTCCTCATCTGTAAAATGGGAATGATCCAAATGGGATGCAGCGGCACATAGTAGGTGCTCAGCTAACGCTTCTTTTGTGATGCTATTGCTTGTCCTCCCTCTGCTGCCTTGGCCTGGGCCTCTGGCTCCCCGTCACCCTCCTGTCTGGGCCTCTGGGTTTCCTGCTTTCCTTTCTCTTCATCCCTCAAATTCTTCTGTCTCTGATCCTAGTTCCCCTGCATCTCCCTGCTCCCTCGCTGTCTGCCTGCCGCCCACGCCCCTGTCCCCAGGGCCAGCCCCCAAGTCCTCCTGCTGACACTTGACCAAAGCCCTCCTCGCCCCCTCGGTTCAGCTGGAATGAGATTGGAATTTTTCAACCAAACATTCTTCAACCCCAAGGAGGGGAAGGAGGGAGGGACTTCAAAGGCAGGCGCAGGAAAACAGGGCCGGAGATGGTGGCGCTCGATACCATCCCTGAGGATGCCGGTCCTTGTGGATCCAGTGTCCTGGAGGCTGGAAAGGGGTGTGGTTCACTCAAGGACACCTGCAGAATGACCAGAAGGAACAGCGGAGCCTCCAGGCCACCAGCCCGAGGCCCTGCCTGTCCCCCAGGCTGCAGATCTCCAGCCTCATCTTAGCCCACTGTTCTGTCTGAAAATCCAGGCCAGGCCCCTGCAGAGGAGTCTGAGCGTCTCCAGCTCTGCTCCCTGGGAAATCGCAAGATCCACGGAGTCCAAGCAGGTCACCAGGGAGCCAGCTCCCCCACCCAGACTGGTCCTCAGCCGGCCAGGCCAGAGAGGTGGACAATGGACAGGCAGCGGCAGCGGGCCCAGCGGGGTGCGGGGCCTGGTGGGGAGGGCAGCAGCCGCCCTAATTACTCCAGCTCTCCAGGTTCCAATCTGGTTTCAAAAGGACTCCAGGGACACAGCCTTTAATAACTACCAGTAAACAGGCAGAGAAATCGATCGCTGGTGGATAGAGCCCCAGAGAGAGGGAGGCCTGGGCCAGGGAGGCCTCTCTGGCTAGCCCTGACCAGCCTGCAGAGCCCCTGGCTGCAGAGGGGGCTCCCCTGCCACAGGTCCACTGCCCGCTTCCTCTCCACCAGGACCCCAGGCTCCTCCTCTGCTCCAGGCTCCATGTCTGCTCCTGCCGCCCACAGTCGTAACTCTGCCCTGACCCTTCTCCTTCCAAAAGCAGCGAGAGAGATTAGGAACAAAAACAAAGAAGATAATGACAGTGCAAAGATCCACATGTGATTTTTAAAAGCTGCTTTTGCCAACAATCGCAGGAGACTCTGGTGGCTTGCTAGAAGGGGTAGGCCTGCGGAGTCCTTGTGAGCCAGGCTTGGAGGCAGGGGACGCGGTGATGAACGTGAGAACACTCATCGTAGCTCATGTTCATTCACTGATTGCTTGCCAGGTGCCAAGTGCTCTGCTAAAGTACTTTTTTCTTTGTCTTGTCCCCCCCCCCTGTAATTCTTGGGGGAAGATATTAACACCTCATCTTACATCTCAGGGCTTGATAGGATTGTCCCCATCTCCTCCTGTCCCCTCCAACAGGTTGCACTTCCCAGGGACACGGCACCTTGGGGCATGAGGGACATGAGGTTCACCTATCACATCCCCTCCGGTTGCTAAAGGGAAGACCAAGGCCCTGGTAGAGGGAGAGTAGCTCACTCGAGCAAGTGGAAAGAGGCCCTCGGGATTCTCGCTGATTCCCTCTCAGGCCAGCCCTGGGAGAAGCACCATCGCCAGGAAGAAATCGATACACACACTCAATTAAAATGATAAATCAGGCGGCAGGCGGCTGGCCTGGAGGCCAGAGTCTTTATGCAACTGACTGGAATATCACAGGGGCCCAGGGACCTCATTCCCTGAGGTCAGGCCCCCAGGCCAGCCTCCCCACGCCCTCCGCCTGCCTCTCTGTATCCACAGCCCCGCTCCATGCCTCGGTCTCCCCAGCTCTCTGGCTCAGGGCGCTGGGGATGCAGAGGTGAGCACAGCAGCTGAGGTTCGGCCTCGGGAGCTGACAGCTGGGGGGCACACAGTGAGGGACCCACAGATGCATATGTCATGTGAGGCCGCGGATAAGTGCCAGGGAGAGAGAGAGAGCAGGGGAAGAGGCAGCCATCGAGGGCAGCCCTTAGAAGGTGGCCTGGAAAGGTCTTTCCAAGGAAGTGACATCTCAGTGGAGACCTGAAAGAGAGAAGAAGCCTGAGAACACTGGGACAGGGTTAGGTCACATTCCAGACGGGGCAGCCAAAGCAAAGGCCCTGAGGCAGGACAGTGCTTGAGACTGTTGGGAACAGCAAGCAGGCCAGCGTGGCTGGAGTGCGGTGAGTGGGGACAGGAGGTAATAAGTCAGAAAGGACAACAGAGCCAGACATCGTGGGGTTTTGTAGGTCACAGCAGAGACTTTGGCCTTTACTCGCGGTGAGCAGGAAGCAGGCAGGATTGTAAGCAAAGCCAAGACAGGCTGATCTGACAGGCCGAGCCGGCTCCTCGGGCCGCCGTGCATGCGGGGGACAGATCACAGCAGGCAGGGGCAGCAGCTCAAACCAACTATGAGTCTACTGCAACAGTCCAAGCAGGGAGATGCAAGGCTTGGCGAAGGTGGGGTGGGTGGAGCGTGGGGGGGGTCAGGTGTGGATGGACGTATTGGAAGGTGAGGTGACGGGGCTGACAGACCCGTGGTATGTAGGAGAGGGGGACAGAAATCCAAGAGGTGTCCAAGGTCTCAGGAAGAGCAGGTCCCAGGCAGGTGGAGCTTGGAAAGACAGGAATCGGGACTCTCGGAATGAGGCCATCTGCCTCAAGCCCTGGGGCCCCACCCACATCCAGGCTGCCTTCCCGCAGCCAGGACCTCAGGTTGGCGCTGGTTAACGCCGAGTGTCCCATGGAGCCTTGCTCCCGGGCAGCACCTAGAGCTCTGGCAACAAGAAACAGTCCCTGGCGGGAGGTGAGGCCTCGGTGTCCTAGTTCACAAAATGGAGGCATCAGTGCCCACCTGGCCAGGCTAGCGGGCAGCTCTTACGTGGGTTTTGAATAAGCGCTCAGCAGAGCCCTCTAAAGAGCAGAAAGTCAGCAAATATTTGTTGAAGGAAGGGACAAACAAACAGAAGTAAGTGGAGGAGAAAATAGAGACACACCGGTATGAGTACAGGGTTTGAAGGGGAAAAGAGCAGCCCAGCCCAGAATGGACCAGCCGCAAACTAAGGACTCCATCCACTCATTCAGCAGCCATCTCTTGAAAGCAGGTGCCGGGGATGTAGTGTCCACAAGTGGGAAGTCCCTGTCCTTGTGGCGGTTACATTCTAGGAGGGGGAGACAGAAGCCAAGAGAAATGGGTAAAATGGAAAGTGTATCAGGTGGAGAAAGAGGAACAGGCAAGGAGAGGACAGCGGGCGGCGCGCCTTCAGCAGGTGGGGCTGCAGAACAGGCGCAGGTGGGTGGCCGCAGGTATGGCATGAACTGAGGAAAGGATCCCTGAGTGAAGGAAGGAAAGTGTGGACGTGTGAATGAGTGAGTGAACCAAGGGAGGAGCCACGGAGTAAATAAGTGGAGGGGCGCCTGGATGGGTCAGATTGAGGGTGGCATCCTGGAATGAATGAGTGAGCTCATGGAAGAGGACCACATGCCACCGCAGCCTGCACGGCCTGGCTCCCTGCTGGTCCCTGCTGCCTTAGCTGAGCAGCCCTCCTCCCTGCAGGGGAGCTGGTTGCAGGGACGCCCACTGTCCTGGGCCCAGGCCTGTGACCTCCTCCCGCAGCTGTCCTGGGTGAAGACTTGGCTCACTTTGGCGCCCCGTCCCCACCTGTTGACTGGCCACCGGGCCTGCTTGGCATGCCACCCGCAATGCGTGGATCCTCCTGCTTCCCGTGTCCCAGCCTGTGGACCCCCCAGGCTATACTGAACCCTGACACCCCGCCCTGCTCACCTCCCTCCCCTCCCTGCGTGTGCTGACCCCACCCCCGCGTCTTGGTGACCCCCTCGGGGGCTTGTGCTGAGTCCCCTTGCCCCTCCACCTGTGCTGTCCCCTCCCCCCGGGCCCTCTGACCTGAGCTGCCCCCTGGCCGGAGCGGGCAGTCCCCACCCTCCTGCCCGCGCTGACACCCATCCCCTCCCGGGCACAGGCACCATGCGGCCGGTGCGGCGCAACTTCTACGACCCGTCGTCGGCGCCGGGCAAGGGCATCGTGTGGGAGTGGGAGAACGACGGCGGCGCGTGGACAGCCTACGACATGGACATCTGCATCACCATCCAGAACGCCTACGAGAAGCAGCACCCGTGGCTCGACCTGTCCTCGCTCGGCTTCTGCTACCTCATCTACTTCAACAGCATGTCGCAGATGAACCGCCAGACGCGCCGCCGCCGTCGCCTGCGCCGCCGCCTGGACCTGGCCTACCCGCTCACCGTGGGCTCCATCCCCAAGTCGCAGTCGTGGCCCGTGGGCGCCAGCTCGGGCCAGCCGTGCTCGTGCCAGCAGTGCCTGCTGGTCAACAGCACGCGCGCCGCCTCCAACGCCATCCTGGCCTCGCAGCGCCGCAAGGCGCCCGCCGCGCCCCCGCCGCCGCCCGGAGGGCCACCCGGCCCGCTCGCCGTGCGCCCCAGCGCCACCTTCGCGGGCGCCGCACTCTGGGCGGCGCCCGCCACCGGCCCCGCGGAACCCACGCCGCCGCCCGGGGTGCCCCCGAGGAGCCCGAGCGCCCCCAGCGGCGCGCCCACCCCGGGGCAGAACAACCTCAACCGGCCCGGGCCCCCTCGCGCCACCAGCGTGAGCGCGCGCGCCTCCATCCCACCCGGGTAAGACGGGGCCCCGGGGGAGGGGGCTCTGCCACCCGCAGGCTAGGAACAAGCCCAGCAGCGGCCGCCCACCAGGACCGGGAGCGAGGATGGCAATCACAAGGCACGTGGTCACTAATGGCCAGCGTCCCGTAAGAATTCACTTTGGCGAGCTTTACCTGAGCCCCCTAACGCCTGGCCGCGGACGTGTCTCCTGCACAAGGACCTGTGAGGTGGGTATCGTCGCCATCCCCCGCTTACAGGTGAGTTCACGGAATGTCCCCCAGGGTCCCGCAGCGCAGCCCCAGAGGCAGAACCTTCCTTGCACAACACGGTGCCACTCCCTTACTCTTCGTCCTCGTTTATTCCCCTAAACAATTCAACGTCCCCACGGCACAGATGGGGAGACTGAGGCGTGGTGACTTCTGAGGGTCGCTGAGGGAGAGCAGAGAGTGGCCCCCGGACCTTAGGATTCCAGTCTGCCTGGCGCTGGCTTAGCCAGTGTGGGGACTTCGGGTCCATCTGCATCTGCTCCAGTCCCTGTAGCTCTTGTGGCAGCTGGATCAAGCTTTGGCCGCTTGTCCATAATATTTCCCCGGTAATCTGCACCAGAAATACCACCATCACTTGGGGTTAAGCTGGTGTTCAAACTGGGCTCCAGGGACCCTTAGGATGACGTGGAATAGCGCAGGGGCGACGAGGGGGCTGCAGGGAGGACACGCAGGAGCCAACGCCCACCGCTGACCTTAGCCAGAGCAGCCCCATTGGAATTCTCTTTTCCAAACCAGCCTTTTCAACAGGATTGCATTGAGAAAGGGAATCCAGGTCATTACTGAGTCTGGAAATTCCAGGGCTAAGGTGCTCCAAGTCCCAGGATAGGGGGACCCAGTAAGCTGCTGGTGGCTGCTCCCCCTGGGGCTCACACCCAATCTGAGCAGAAGGCCGGGCCCTGAGGGAGCCCACTGAGGGTCCTCAGCCTGGGCCAGATCAGAAGAGGAAGGACCAGGTGGGGTGCAGGCTGTGGTCCTCCAGGAGAGGTGGCAGAAAGGCCAGCTCCACCTGAATCACCATGACACAGTCCAGGAGACTGGCAGCCATAACCTGAGATCTGCAAAGGTCAGATCTGAGTGCGACCTTTGGGATCACCACCAGAATTTCCTTGCAATAGAATAGAAAGATCAAGACCGGGGAGGATGGGCTTCGCTGGCGTGTCTCATACTTCACACGCCTTAAAATCTGTATCATTTCTGCATATGCTTAAGACAGTTGCCAAAATTAATTTGTCTTTGATAAGATTTGTTTCCTCCTCCTCCTCTCCCTCTCTCCCCCCTCCTCGTCCTCCTCCTATACTGGGGATAGACCTCAGGGGGACTTTATCACTGAGCCACACCCCAGTCCTTTTAAATGTTTTTTTTTTTTTTTTTGAGGCAGAGTCTCATTAAGTTGCTGAGGCTGGCCTTGAATTTGGGATCCTCCCTCAGCCTTCCAAGTCGCTGGGATTACAAGCCTGTGCCACCGTGCCCAGCTGTCACTGATGAAAGTTTTGAAAGCCATTGTTCTGGGGCAGGCTGGGAATTGCTCAGCTTTTCTTGCCCAGTATTAATTCTCCGAATATGGACTGTGGTGCGTTCACAGAGCCGCAGAAAACAACGCAGTGTCCTCATGGAAGACACAGATGGCCGGGGAGGTGGACACAGGGCCATAAAGGAGTCAGTAGATGTAACCTCTGGAGAGAGGGCAGACCAGGAGGAGCCGGGAGGGTGCAGGCTGCAGCGTAGGGCACTGGCCAGAGGGGGAAGGGCAAAGGGGTGGGTGGGAATATATCCAGAATAAATCCAGAAGGTTCTAGAGACCACACAAGCTCCCTGTGGAGCAGTGAGGCTGAGGATGTTTGCAGATGGGGGTAACAGAGCCCGTCGGGAGGCCTTTAGGGAGCCCGAGGTTGGAGCTGCCGCAGTGGGAGCCACAGACTGTGCCTGAGCTCAGGAAGGTTTCCTCCCTGCCGCCTGCTGGAGATCTCTTCCCAGCTACGCATCCCCCAGCCCACACCATGCCCTGGACCCTCTCGGTCCCCCGGGAGCTGGTTCTGACCTCCTCTGGGCTCAGACATTGGCCTGGAAAGCAGGTGATGGTTGGAGGGACTGCCAGGGCCTCCTGCCTCCCTGCCCGCCAGGCAGACGCTGCCTGCTCTCACCCCAGACCCTCCACCAGAGCCCGGCACGCAGCAAGCCAAGGACCCCAGCCCTCCATGGCCAAGGAGCGGCCACAGAGGCCAGTGCAGCCCACCGTGGAAGGCCTGGGGGTCTCCTCACCCGGCCGAATGGCTTAGACACCAGAGATGTGTCCTCTCGTTCTGGAATTCTGAGAGGAGAGGGCTGCAGGGCCGGTTCCTCCCGAGGCCTCTCTCCTGGGCTGGCATGTGGCTCGTCACCCCGTGTCCTCACAAGGTCCTGCTGTGTGCCTGGGTACGAGTTTCCTCCTCTTGAAAGGACCCCAGTCCTGCTGGATTGGGACTCACCCTGAGGACCTCGCTTGCACTCAGTGAGCCTGTCTCCCGGTGAGCCCTGTTCTGAGGCTCTGGGTGAGAATCCTGGGCCCAGGTCCCCCTTTGTCTCTCTAGCCTCAGTTTCTCCACCCGACACACAGCTGCAGCCACCACCTCTCACAGTTGTGGTCGACAGGGCTGATTACATGCAGATCATTCACACTCTCCCCCTGGTCAGTGTACAGGGGCAGAGGACTCTCCAGACAGCCCCCACCTCAGACCTGGAGGGGCAGCAGGGGCATGCCCAGAGAGGGAGATTAACCTGCCCAGAGTCACACAGCCAGTGGGGGCAGAGTGTCCACCTGGCCAGAGGTTTTTTCCACTAGCCCTGTGCATGGCGGGAGCCAGCTGGCTGTCTGGGCCTGGGGGACGTGCAGGGGTGGGGAAGATCCGCCCTGTCTCCTGACAGGTCAGCATCCAGCACTTTGGAACACAGCTGTGGGGCAGAGGAACCAGACTCAGAGTTTCCATTGCACGTGGTGGGGGGGAGGGACAGCTGTGGCCTGTTTCTATTTATCGAGTGCTCGCTGTGTCCCAGGCACCAGTTGAGTTTCTACACGCATCACCTCTCAGCTGTGGCGAAACCCCCCTGCGGCAGGTCCTGTTATCTCTGTTTTCAAATGAGGACACAGCAGCTCTAAAAGGGTTAGACACTCACTCAAGGTCAAACATTTAGGACCTGGATTTGAAAACCCAAGTTAGGGTATCCAGGTGCCTACCCACGTGCCCAAGCCATTTCAGGCCATGGTCCAGAGGGCATCAGGGAGCCCAAGGGAAGGAGGGGGGACCTGCAGAGGCCGAGTGTGGGCCCAGCTTCAGCACTCCCCCCTTGCTGTGTGACCTAGCCGAAACCATCACCCTCTCTGGTCTTCAGATTTTCTGACTAGAAGGCACCTGCCTTCTCAAGTCTGCACCCTGTTCCCTCCCATCCCGATCCACTTCTTGCAGCCTGGCAGGTGCCAAGGAGGGATCATTTAAGTTTTCATGTCGTTGGTTGCTAGTTGAACCTGAAGATCCTTCCCAGGTTCACCTGGGTGCTGAGAACCGCCTGCCCTTGGTGGACGCAGCAGACCGTGGGGAGATGGGCTTGGGAGTTGTTCTGGTGGTTTTCTTTCTTTCTTTCTTTCTTTTAATTTAATTTGTTTTAAATTTCCTGCAGTGAGTGTGTTTGAGGCTGCAGTTCTTTCTCAGGTACTACCTATTCCACGGCTCAAAGGTCTTCATGGACCAAAAGCTACCACCTGGGATGTCCTGCCCTGGCCAGCTCCCCGCAGTCCCCGGCCTCCCCTCCCCCTTTCCTGGCCTGCTGGGGCTGGGGCTGTGACTCGACCTCACCACGAGGTCACACCCAACGCTCCCCCACCCAGCCCCCACCTGAAGCACTTCCTGCCCGGCTCCCTGGAGGCCAAACCACACACTCTGGCTGCACCACGTGGCCACCCAGGCCGTGGGAACAGCCAGCTTCCCTCCCGTGTCCCCTACCTGTGTTCCCAAGCGCTGGGCCAGCCCTGAGACTGGAGGTGAAACAGAGTGGCCCCGAGCCCCCAGGCCTCTGGCTAAGTCTGATCCCCAGATGCCGATCACCCCTCCAGGCCCCTCCCCAGGAGGTGCACAGGCGCAGGAGGGAAGGGTCCCTTTGACAGAGGGAAGACAGAGGTCCAGAGACAGGGGGCTCCTGGGGCAGGTGGAGATGCTGGAGGGAGGAAAGGGGAGGTGAGCAGAGTCCCCAGCAGCGGCTGAGTTGGCCCCAGGGGACACGTCTCCACCTGAAAGTCCGCAGAGCAGGCGGGCATGGGGGCTTGATCCCAGGTGGGTCCCCAGGATCGTGGGGACAAGGGTTCCACTCTAAGGTGGAGTTGGCACTGGGAGGGACAGGTGACAGTGCAGACCCAGGTGGGAACATCTAGAAATAGACAAGGAAACTGTGGGGCCCCAGGGCTGCTGGTCGAGGGGGCCACTCCCCTTGACAGGTTGTTTCCCTCCGCCACTGCCGCCCAGCGCCCCCGGGTGCGCTAGGGATCTGAGGCCAGTGGGGGCTGGGTGCCCCCATCAGAGAACGTGAGGAGGCTGGGGGCCGTGGGCTAGGTGGGGAGCAGGGAGGCCAGGTGGGCAGATGGAACCGCAGCTGTCCTGTGGGGAGTGGCCATGTGATCTCCTGCATCCCTGGCCACAGCGGGCACATGTACCCACTGGCATAGCTCCTGATGCAGTGTGCCCAGGGCTGAACCACCCCCGGAGTCCAGGTCCCCAGGCTTCAGCCCCACGCTGGTGTTCAGAAGCCTCTGGAGACTGGCTAGATCCAGATGGTCCCACAGACCAGCCTGGTGTGGTCCTCCTGGACTCTGACCCAGAAACCCCAGGACCTGGTGCCAGCTGCTCCACTCACCAGCTGGGGGACCTAAGTGAACTCCCTTCCCCTCTCTGCAGTCATCACAAATGGATCTCATGAACACCATTTTCCCGGTGGGGGTGACTTCCTGGGGCTCAGTGTGGGGGAGGATTCTGAAATTGCGTCTTGGCTTATTGGTTAGGAGTGCCGGGATTGATTGGTGATGTCTGTCCTGGGTGCCAGTTAGGTGGCAATAGTGTGCACATTATTTATATGGTAGCTCTGTTCTAAGCTTGTCTCCGGGAGTGGAATCACATTGGACTTAAAAATAGAGTCACTGTTTCTAAGGATACCAGCCCCCTCCCCCAGGAGGCCACAGAGCGAGGAGACCAGTCTCCTAACGGGCTCACCAGCTCTGGGACTTACCCACAGTCCCTTTTACAGTGTGTGATCCTCAGTCCTGGGGTCACAGGGCAGTGTCAGACACAGTTCCAGCAGCTCATCAGTCTGGTAGAAGCGATAAGAGGGGAGCCACCCAACTAGAAAACAAGATAGAAAATGCTTTTGGTCTCAGAAAAATAAACACCGTCCCTGTGGATTAAAAGAAGAAATAGATATGAATCCACTGTAGTCAGGTCAGAAAAGGCCTGTGCAGGTAACGACCTATGAGCCTCTCTCCAGAGGGCAGATGGAAATCAGGGATGGATAGTATAGGCGGGCAGGAGAAACCGTGAGGTGGAGGTAGCCAGGTGGAAAAGGTCAGGGAACAGTGTGAGGAACAGCATAGGAAGGCCTCCCTGCATCCTCCTATCCTGCTGAGCACTGCCTCTGAGCCACAGCAGGTAGGATCTGCTCCTCCTCGGCAGAGAGAAGAAACACACAGCCTCAACCCTGCCTCCCAGACTAATCCTGGGGACACTTTTTTTCTTCTCAATTAGAACTTCCTGCCTCAACCTCTAATCCATGATAAGAGAACTTGCTTCAGTGTGGCCACCCCCAAAACCTTGCCACGGAACCCCTGCCCTGGCAGCATTTCCTAGAGAAAGGTGTTGGACTGCCCTGCCAGATACCCTTTAGTGTGGTCACCTTGATGAAGGTCGGCAAAGAACCTCTCTCAGAGCCTGGAAGCTGCAGGGGTTTTTCTCTGGGACACCTGCTCTGTGAGTCACTTCAGATGCGTGCAGACAGTGCATGAGGAGACCTTGTCCCAAGCCTGTGCTCATGGGTCATCTGCTCGGAACATCCCCACAGAATCCACTCCTGCAACAAGCGTTCGTTGAACATCTAGTATGTGCTTATATGCTGGCATGAAGCCAGGTGGTCAAGAAAGCTGTCTGACCAGGTGTCATTTCAGCTGAGACTCATGAGTCAGCCACCGGGATGTGGGCGCGGGGAGCCTTTCTTCAGGCAGAGGACACAAGTGGAATTCCTGGCAGGGGGACTGTGCTCATGCTGGAGGAGCAGCTGAGGTGTCGTGGAGAGGAAGGAGAGGGGTCACAGAGGCAGGGACAGGCCAGATGGCACAGGGCCTAGTCATGCTCAGAAACTCTTATGCCATGAAAATAAAAATAAGTAAGGTAAGGACAAAGAGAGGGACATCACTCTGCTATGGTGACATTTGAGCAGAGACCTGTGTCAAGCCATTCCATGGGGATATCTGAGAAAAAGCACCCTGGGAAAAGGAGCCACCAGTGCAAAGGCCCTGGGGCAGGAATGTGCATGTCACATTGAGGCACAGCAGGGAGACCAGGGTGGCGAGAGTGCAGTGGTGGCAGGTGTGTGCCCCGGAAATGGGGTTGGAAGAGGAGCTGGGTCTGGGTGGATGGTGAGAGGTTGTTGGGAGCCCTGGGGGAGCCCCTGGGGACCCAGAGCCAGGAGCACACAGGTCCGGTATGGGACCGGGAAAGGTGGGCATGCCGGATCCGGCTTCAGGCCACACCCTATTTCAAAGGGGCGGCAGGATTCCTCAGGCCCTGTTGGCTGGGCCCCCAGAAGGCAGGGTAGGGGTGAAGGGGGTCCCCCTTCTGGTGGCGGGCGGGCATGCGCTGTCCAGGGCGGGAGGATGTTCTCACTGCAGGGAGGAAATGGCGCATCCCACATCAAAAGGGGGCCCTGGGCGGCTCCCACGCTGGGCGTCATGGGAACTCAGCTACCCCCGGTTCTCGCAGGCGACCTGCAGACTGAGAAGGCTGGGGGCCACCTCGGGACTGTCCCCCTCGCTCACCAGTGGGTACATTTTTAAAAAATCAAAAAGCCCCGTTATCACACTCCATTCCCAGCCCTTTCCCAGGGACCAGACTGGCTTTAGTATGCCAGTGGTTTTCCCAGATATTTTTGGGCTCCAAAGTCTACAACATTGCTTCCTGCACACCCCACCCCGCCCAGCTCCCAGACCAAAGGCTCAGCAAGGCCAGGGTCATCAGTTGGGCCAAACTTGGCCCATGCCATAGACCTAAGGCAGCACACGGGACTCACTGATTGAGAGAAGCTGCTGGGCGGCTGGGAGCTCAGCTTGAGGGAGAGCTGGGATGGACTGGTCATGCCTGCCACGGGCTGAGCCCGCCTGGTGGTAGGCATGCTGCAGATTCCTCTCTCCACCATTGTATGCATAGTCCTGAGCAGGGGGACATTCTCTTCTCAGGGGACTAAAAGCAAGAAAGGGGCATGGGATACCCAGGTGCATTGAAGGCCTCCACCCGTGTGTCAGCACTGGGAGATGCCTCTGCTGTCCTGCAAAGCATGGAGAAAGTGCTAGAAGGTCCCAGGAGGTTATGACCGCCTGAGAAGGGCAGATGGATACTCAGCCCTGCCAGCCTGGAGTCCCAGCAGGGGGCCCGGAGAAAAGCCACCCCCTTGGACACTGTGCCCAGCAGGATCCCTGCCTGCATGGACCCTCACAAGACTCAGCCCCTTACAGATGGGAACCCAGGGCCCAGCGCTTCCCCACCTCCACTGAGCAGCTCCCAGGAGACCCGGGCACCGGTCCCACCCACCTTCCTCAGGGGCTGTGTTCCATGACTCTACGTCACCCCAGGACTCCTCCAGGGCCCGCACCCCGGTGTTGTGTCCAGGTAGAGTCCTGGGAGGGGTCTGGGACGAGCACTGCAGTCCACCCCACCTGGCCCCACGTGAGGGATGGTGAGCCCACGTGTGCCCGAGTGTGGGCCCCCTGGACGGAGCATCCGTGTGCCAGCGTGCGGAGCGGATCAGAGCAGGTGCACCTGTGTCCCCAAGCATGGCGGGAGATAGTGCGTGCACGTGTCCCCTGTGTGGTGCGTGTCCGTTGGTCCCCATGTGTGGACAGCAAGTCCCTGTGGGCTGCAGGTGCCGGCACTCGGCCAGGCCCAGTGTGTTTCCACCCGGTTTGCTCTCTGCCCACCCCCCAGCTCCGTGCATCCTGGAGGGAGCGGCCAGGGCCGGGCTGTCCAGGTGGGCATGAGCTGGCTCCTCTTGTCCAACTGTCCCCACTGCGGTCAGTGCGTCTGCATGTGCAGACCTCTGTGTCTACGAGGGCTGGTGTCCCCTGGAGTGTGTGTGCCTCGTCTTCCTGCTGGGCGCCTTCCCGGGTGTCTGTGTTTATACATGTGGGGGAGGGGGTCCCCAGTATGTATGACATTAATTTGTCCCAAGTTCCCTGGGACAGAGTGTTGGTGGGTCTCCATGCCTGGGTGTAGTGTGTTCCTTGGGGGTGTTTGTGTGTGTGTGTGTGTGTGTGTGTGTGTGTGGTGTCCCCCAAGCATATGTAGGCAAATGAACTCAGCGTATGTGCACGCGTCTGTTTCTGGACCCGCCACAGTGGTGCCCAAGCCTGCCAAGGGTACCATTTGCTTGAAGAGGCACCCCAGCCAACTCCCCCGTGCCAACTGTGCCTGCTGGGGACAAGTGACCAGGCACATTGGCCGGGCTCCCACCTCAGCAGGCTGGCCAAGGAGCTGCAGCTCCTGCTCCAGCTGTCTCTGTCCCCTCTGTTTGCCACTTCTCTTCCCAAAGTGCCCTGCCTGGGCTCCAAGCCCAGCAGAGCAGGACACGTTCACCCGCGTCAGCCCGAGTGGAAGCCATGAGAACTCGGGAACGCGGGGGTCCAGTCCTCCCAGTGACCCTGTGTGAGGTGTTCTTGCCCCCACTTTACAGAGGGGGGAACTGAGTAGCGAAGGTTCAGTGACTTGCTTGATGCTGACACAGCCACCTTCCTTTGGCTCCCTGAGACAGTAGTCACACCGTGACTTAGGGGAGGAGACACAGAGCAGAGCAATCTCTTGGCCAGGACGTGACGGTAAGGATGCTGATGATGCTTTTGGAGTCTTTACTAGGTGCTAGGAACTGGGCTACCCTGGACTTGTGGAATTTCATTGAATTCTCACATCACACAAAAAGGAGGTACCTTCTCAGCCCCGTCCTGCCGATGGGGAAACAGGCTTGGGCAAGGCGGGATGATGTGCCTGGTCTCGCGGGCTGAGCAGAGAAACGAAAGCATCTCTGGCTGACCCCAAAAGCCAGGGCGCGCTTTTTCCCAGGGGCTGCTCTGCCTGAGTCACAGGAACTGACGTCAGTAAATTTTGCAGAAGAAATGTACGTCATCAAATGTCTTTGAAACACCTGGATTGACTTGCTGACCATATAACCCTGCACCGGACTTAGCACCTTCAGGGTGCTCGCAGATACCTTATGACTCCAAGAGAGAGACGGTCAAGTGGTTCCTAATTTATTGTATCCCTGAATTCTTTCCCAAGACGTTTTATGGGGATTCGTGTTCCATACAACATTGAGTGATGCTAAATCACTAAGGGTTGGGTCTGGGGCACAGTGGCCAGGAAAAGGGAGACGAGTGGAGTGGATAGTACAAGCCAAGTCCAAGGGTGCGTCCCACTAGAGTCACAGGCAAGGCCTGACCACACCACACCACAAACTAGGATGTCACAGTAGGAATGGTGTTTCTAGATGTCGTGCACCAAGAGATCAGAGTGTGCCCAAGGGCTAGAGACCCAAGGCAAACGAGGGTCCTCTGATGTGGTCAGGGGGCTGGTGTCCAGCTGCTGTGTTTTGTTATTTCCGCAGGGTCCCCGCGCTCCCAGTGAAGAACCTGAATGGTACCGGACCGGTCCACCCGGCCCTGGCAGGTGAGTGGCAGGCCAGAAGGCCCCAGGAGGAGGTGGCCCCGCCCATCAGCCCCGCGGCTCCGCCTCTTGGCTGCTGGTGGGCGGGGCCAGGGAAACACCCACTAGTATTGGGTGCACACTGGTCCAACCGCTTGAAGGGTGCAGGATTCTGGGGAGTCCGCAGGTGGTCCTGGTTTGGGGAGGCGCCCTGCACGCACATCCTTGGCTTCAGACTGACCTCCTGCGGGGAGGGCGGGCCCCTGAAGGAGCGGCCCCATCAGTCCACCAATGAAGGGAAAGCATAAGTATGGAGGGCGTGGCCATGAGACGCCCCGCCCCTGACGGCCTCGCCCCGCCCCCAGGGATGACAGGGATCCTGCTGTGCGCCGCTGGGCTGCCCGTGTGCCTGACGCGTGCTCCCAAGCCCATCCTGCACCCGCCACCGGTGAGCAAGAGCGACGTAAAGCCTGTGCCCGGCGTGCCCGGCGTGTGCCGCAAGACCAAGAAGAAGCACCTCAAGAGGAGTACGCCTCCCGCAGCCCCGCCCCGGCCGCCCGCAGCCCCGCCCCCAGTCTCCCGCAGCCCCGCCCCGGCCGCCCGCAGCCCCGCCCCCAGTCTCCCGCAGCCCCGCCCCGGCCGCCCGCAGCCCCGCCCCGGCCTCGCTTTTGTGACCTCCTTTCACCACCCGCGACTTGGTCCCCGCCCGCCCCATCCTCCACATCTCCAGTGTTAGCTAGTCCCCAGCACGCCTGCCGCCCCTGGCCCGCCCGCTGGCCCAACTCCAGCCCCAGCCACGTCCTCGCGTCGGGGTGGAGACTCTGGGGACCCTCAAGCCCCGCCCCTTGTGTCCCTTCAGGTAAGAACCCCGAGGATGTAGTTCGAAGGTACATGCAGAAGGTGAAAAATCCACCTGATGAGGTGAGCCCTGGGGAGGGACCTGGCCTGGGGGACCCAGCCCTCCCCGCCCCTGCAAATTTCTCTGGGTTTAGGTAATAGGGATCCCTCCTGCCAGCCAGTCCGACTGGGGAGGCTGAGACAGGAGGATTGTGAGTTCAAAGCCAGCCTCAGCAAAAGCGAGGCGCTGAGCAACTCAGTGAGACCCTGTCTCTACATAAAACACAAAACAGGGCTGGGGATGTGGCTCAGTGGTCGAGTTCAATCTCTGGTACCTCTCCTCCAAAAAAAAGTTTAGCCATTAATACATCTGGAGGGGGTGGAGTGCAGGGAAGCCATCTCCTCCTCTGGGACATGAGGGTGTCCTCTCTTCCCTCGCCAAGTAGGTGCCTCCTATGGTGGCCTAGAGGTCCGGCCCCACCAAGGGCAGAGCTGACCCCGGAGGTGCCCTGCCCTCCCCCAGTGCAGTTTCCCTTCCCCGCCCCCCACCTAGGACTGCACCATCTGCATGGAACGGCTTGTCACCGCGTCGGGCTATGAGGGCGTGCTGCGGCACAAGGGCGTGAGGCCTGAGCTCGTGGGCCGCCTGGGCCTCTGCGGCCACATGTACCACCTGCTGTGTCTGGTGGCCTTGTACTCCAACGGCAACAAGGTGAGCTGCTCAGGCAGGAGGGCAGTGGGCAGGGCCGAGCACCCGAGCACGCGGCATTCACACCTCCCGCCCCACAGGACGGCAGCCTGCAGTGTCCCACCTGCAAGGCCATCTATGGGGAGAAGACAGGGACCCAGCCCCCGGGGAAGATGGAGTTCCACCTCATCCCCCACTCGCTGCCGGGCTTCGCTGACACCCAGACCATCCGCATCGTCTACGACATCCCCACGGGCATCCAGGTGAGGCTGCTGGCCCCTCGGGCCCCAACCTCACTCCTTCCCCTCCAGAGTCCCCACCTGTTTGTGGCTTAAGCCCCTGCCGCCCCTCCCCACAGGGCCCCGAGCACCCCAATCCGGGGAAGAAGTTCACCGCCAGAGGTTTCCCGCGCCACTGCTATCTGCCCAACAACGAGAAGGGCCGGAAGGTGGGTGGACACCCCACGAGGGCACTAGGGGTGGACACAGGCAGGGGCTCCTGCCACTGTCAGCCTGGGCCTGTGGTCCCCATTATCCCCAACCCTGCACCCTGGTGATATGGACCACAACCATCTCCTTCACACTCATCTCACCTACCTGCCTGCTGAGGTCTAGGTCTGGACCCCATTTTACAGATAAAGATATGAAGCTTCAGAGAAGGCAAGTAATTTGCCCTTTGTCACACAGCATGAAGTGTTAGAGCTGGGATTTGAATGCAAGGAGTCCAAGCCCTTCGCCACCACACTACATGGTCCCTGATCTTACTTTCTCTTTTGCAAGAGAAGCCAGACATTGGGATTTTCCGCATGGAATCTCCAGGCTTTTGAATGTTCGTGACTAATCCGCAAATTGGCTAATTAATACAGCGTGGGGTCTAAACCAAGGACAGCCGAGGGCCACCAGATTGAGACCCTTACTTTACTGTGGTCACGGGAAAGGAGGCAGGACGGCTGAGCTGAGCGGGAGTTAGGGTCTGCCTGTGACCTCGCCCCACCCCCACCCCACAGGTCCTGAGGCTGCTCATCACCGCTTGGGAAAGGAGGCTCATCTTCACCATCGGCACATCCAACACCACGGGTGAGTCGGACACCGTGGTGTGGAACGAGATCCACCACAAGACCGAGTTTGGCTCCAACCTCACGGGCCACGGCTACCCAGACGCCAGCTACCTAGACAATGTGCTGGCCGAGCTCACCGCGCAGGGGGTGTCTGAGGCTGCCTCCAAGGCCTGAGGCCGGCCTGGCCACCCTCCCTCCTGCTTGGCCCTGGTCCAGCTCACACCTCGCTCGGCCAGGTGTGCCCCAGTGGCCCGTGCTCAGGGCTGGGGCGGGAGCCCACAGGTGGAGCCTGAAGCATTCTGGGGACTTGGCTATTGGCAGTTGGGATGATGAGAAGAGGACCGGCCAGGCGGCTCCCACCGTAGCTCGCAGAACGGGCTACAGAGAGAGTACCGGAAACCACAGCGACCTCCCTCCCAGAAAGACAGCGACCCACCCCTCACACCAACACACGTGTCCTGGTGAACACGCGCACGCACACCCACGTGCCTCTACTTGCCCCCACCTTGGGGGAGGACAGAAAGACCCCGTGGTACCCCATGTGCATCCCGTGTCTGAACCTGTCACTTCTGTGCCGCTTGTCCGACAGAGGACCCACGGCAGGCACGAAGGGGCCTGCTGGGGCTCCCAGGGGACACGAGGAGTCCACCGTGCCTCACACACCCTACGCCATCACCCGTCTCTGCCACTCACGGGCTGCCCGCTAAGCCCGGGCGGAAGGCCCCAGGTGACTCCCCCACAGAGGGCCGGGCCAGAGCGATCAGGGGCCAGGGACATCTGATTTTGTGCTCCTGTCTGTCTCCCGCCTTCTGGGACCTTGCACCCCACCTCCTGCCCCATCCGTAGCCCTCGGTTTCTCCCAGATGCTCGGTTCTTGCCCCTGCCCCTCCTCTGGCCAGATCGCTCCCATCTTGGAGATCCAAAGGCTGTCGTTTCTGGCCTGAGGCCAGCGCCTCGACTAGGACAGCGGACAGCAAAGAGTTACTTTCCCTCTGCTCGGGAGCGGGCTGCGGGTGATGGAGAGTCTCTGGCCAATCAGGGGCCCGTTGCCCAGGCAACTCACCAGCTCCGCCTCTGTTGATTGGCTGCCGCGGCAGAAGTCAGCCAAGATTTAAAGGGACGCCAGTGACCGCTCTTTTGCAAACCTACCAGTCCCACTGTGGGTGGAGAAATAAATGGTCTTTCTCCTAGTCGCCGGGTCCTTTCCTGCCAAGGGTAGGGGTGGGGCGGCCCTGCTGCTGGGACTTTCAGGACCATTGGGGCTGATGGCGACCTCAGGGCCATCACCTTGGGCAGCTGGAAAGGAGCAGAGGGTTCCCATTATCCTCAGGTCCTGGAGCACAAAGGCAGGTGGGCGGATGGAGCAAAGACAGACGCTCCGAGCTCCCCAGAAGGCAGAGGGGACAGCGGCCTGAGCCAATGCTAAGAGCCAAGGCTAGTGCTCCCGGACCCGGTGACAAGAGAGGAGGAACTCGCGCTGGAAGCCCCCGGGAAAATGCGGGGAAGCCGGGACACATTGTGATCAGCCCGTCGCGACCTCGGAGCCCCAGACGCTGTCCTCAGGGAGGAGGGGCAGACCCCGGGGTCGCCAAGCATCCAAGGTGAATCGCAGCAACAGGCCGGGAGCTGCACTGCCGCGGTGGATGTTGTGGCTCCTGGCGACCCCTGCTGGCCATCCCCGGAATAGCGCTGTCTGTCCCGGTGCGCTAGGTGCCTGGCAAGGGGGCTTCCGCTTCGGTCCCACACTCAGTGACACAAAACCAGGAATGCGCCCTTGGAGGCCCTTCCAGTTCTGCCAGTCGGGTGTTCCCAAGCGCCCTGGAGTCTGTGGCTCCTTCTTAAAAATCTCACCCCAACCCCCAACCTATGAACTTGCCCACGGCGGGGACCTGTGATCCTCAGACATGAGGTTCACCCACTCGCTGTGAAAACCCTGATTCCCGCCCCCACAAATCCGCAGACCTCGGGTCAGTGGCCGGGAGAGGCCGGGAACCTGTGTTTCTAGCAAACAACCCAAGTGGGCTCTAGCCCTCCCCTGCGCAACCTAGATAGAAACCAGACTAAAAGCCACGCAGCCTGGCTCGCTCACTCCACGTTTTATACAGGGCCAACTGAGGCTCAAAGGTGGGGGAAGAGCTGGCCGAGGTCTCTCAGGCCGTGGATCCACACATCGGGCTCCCAGCCGCTGTTCTTCCTGAGGGCACCTGATTCTGGAAGCTGGTGTTGGGGCCCTCAACCAAGGGCAATATACAGCAGGACAGTGAGGTTACAGGGGTTAGCAGACGTGAAAACAGCAAGGGCCGAGCCCATATTGGGACCATCTGGGGTAACAAGGCCACAAGGGCATTGGGATTTCAGGTATAGCTGTATCCAGCAGCTCAGGGCAAGGCTGGCTTTATAGGTGTGGGCAGAGGCTAGTCCAGTGAAACAGAGACTCCAGGCTCAGAAAGTCAAGCTCCTTCTCCTACCCACTCCAGTGGGACTCAACCCAGAGTTTGATTCATTCTGCCAAAGGCCTGCTGTGCCTGTCTGGACTCAGGTCACACAGGGCTAGAAACATCTCTGAGAGTTTCCAAGAAGCAGCACTGAAGAGGCCCAGGGCGGCCACGGGGGGACTCCTGGGCCAGGGTGCACTGAGGAGGGTCCCATGGCTCCTTGCTTCCCCGTCCAGACTGGCTTTGGCACGTCTTAGGGCCCTGGGGGTGCAGAGGCCACCTGCCCCTGCCCCTGGAACTCCTCGTGGGCTCGATCCAGGTCCTCCAGCACCTCCAGCAGGCGGGCAGCTGCTGCTCTCTGCCGGGCCAGGACCTCAGGGCAGGTCCCTGGGAGGGAGACAAGAGGACCACAGGGGCTTGGCTGGCTTGGGGGACCACCAGCCTGGTCCCAATGGCTTTCTCCTGCTGCAGACTTGCTTTGTGCCCCAGAGTCCCCAAACATGCCAGTGGATTGGAAATGGGCAGGGGGGACACGAGGGTCTACTTGGCAAGCCGTGGGGACATGCATGAGGGAGAACAGGACCACCTCAACCCTTACCAGGGGTGGCACTGGGACCCCTGCCTGTGTCTGCCTCCAGGTCTGTGTCCTGATTGGAATCCTCCAGGAATTTCATCCTGGAAGTTGAGGGAGCAAGACAAGGCTGGTCTACAACTCCCAGGTATAACCAGATAGGGGCCCGCCTGTGATCGCCATGGTCACAGCAAACACACACTTGTGCCAGACACTACTCTAAGCCCTTTACATGTATCGACTCATTTAACCATCATGACACACTTGCACAGCAAAGGCTCTTCCTTTTAGGACCACTCTACAGATTGTGGGGACCAGAGAGATGAAATAACTTGCCTAAGGTCACACAGCATGACCGCAGTTGTTACTAGGAATTGTAAGTTACATGTCCAGGAACTGCAAAGAGCTGTGCCTGGCTTAGCGTGGTTGATCCTTGGGACAGTACTGTGAGGGAGCTACCATTATCACCCTCGTTTTCCAGATGAGGAAACTGAACTGCAGAGAAGTTAAGGAACCTGCTCAATATCCCGGGGCCAGGAAATAGGCCCTCCATCCCATAAGCTCAGCTGAAGTGGGCAGAAAGAATGAATGCGTCCACACGGGCGCCACAGTGACCGCTGACCCAGCCCATCTAGGAGCAGCCCTGGGGATACCGACCTGAGCTGGTCCCGCCCCAGGAGCAGCTGCCGGTACACCATCTGGGTCTCAGCATCAGGATCCAGCGGGTCGCTCCAGTCCCCCAGGGTCACGGCTGAGTGTGTGCGGCTGCAGCCCTCAGCTGAGGGGGACCACACAGGATCAGGAACTCCCTCTCCCACCCAGCGGTCACCACGCCGGGCCCCTCACACCCTCCCGTCTCTGGAGCCCCACTCCCTCTACTCTTGTCAAGTCCTGGGCGCCCCCAGGAACCTCCTCCCTGGCCTCCCTGCCTCCACTCCCATCCAAAGCCTCACTCTCCTCTTTGTCCTTCCGCTCCAGGCTCCAGGGGGCAGGCGTTTTCCCTCTGCCTCACCCCAGGCCTCTGCCCATCCTCACCACTCGGTCTCCACTCAGGACTCACCGAATGCCTCCTCTTCCAGGACGCCCTCCTGGATCCCCCCGCCCTGGGGCTGGATCAGAGGCATTCTCTGGAGTCCCCAAAGCCCCGTGTTGGCGCTTATAACCTTGCATTATAATTGTCTGATTGGGGGTGAGGAGGAAGCTCAGGGGTACAGCGCTTACTGAACATGCCAAGACCTCAACATCGACCCCCAGCACCAAAACAACAACAGTAATAATAACTGCTTCCTGGAAAGCGAGCACAGGTCTGCCTGCTCCGGGAGGCTGGCACCTCGCACTAAGGAGCGCTGCGTGCCAAGCAGTGTCCCAGGCACCCCATTCTAGTTAATTCTCTGTCGTATTAACTCACTCCTCACAAGAACCCTGAGTTGGTACTAGTGTCAACCCATCTCACAGTTGAGACTCAGGCCCAGAGAGGTTAAGTAACTTGCCCACGGTTGCACAGCCCGCCCAAGCGGAAGTGGGACTCCCGCCCACTGACAGGTGAAAAGGGCGGAGCCTGCAGTCTCCCCTGGCCCTCACCTAGGCGCTCAGCCTGCAGGCAACAGGTCCAGCGCCCGCCGCGGAAGGCACCAGGGTGACAGGTGGCCAGCTTGTCCAGGTTGGGGGCGCTGGCTTTGCGCAGGGCTGACAGCCATTGGCTGAGCTCGTTCACAGTCTGCAGGAGTGGGCGTGGTCAGGAGGGGCGGGGCCAAGGCGCGCCCCCCGCCCCGCCCCCGGGCCTCACCTTGCACTGCAGGTAGGTGGCGTGCAGCGCGCCTGCGCTGTCCTGCGTCACCACCTGCATCACGTGCGGCAACTGAAAGGCGCCCTCGTCCACGCGCTCCACGGCGCGGATGTGCGACACCGGGATGGAGGCGCGCACCTGGGAAGACGGGTGTCGCTGCAGGGCAGGCTGCTGGCCGGGGCAGGGGTGGCCCACCGGCAGCTCCGCGCAGGGTGTGTGCCTCAGTCGAAGCCCCCGGGGCAGAGCACGACCACCCTCGCATCTGTGCTCCGTGTGCCTGTCCCTTCGTTGTGACTTCCTTCTCTGGGCCTCAGTTTCCATCATCATCATCCTCATCATCAGGGTCACGGTCACGGTCAGAGCTGCTTGGAATATGCGACCCGAGCGCTTTCCATTTATCAGCTCGTTTAATCATCAAAACAAACGTCTCAGGTTAGGTTTGTTACTCTTTCCAATTTGCAGATGAGGAAACCGAGGCCCAAGAAGAGAGAGGAGCCTTTGAGACCACTCACATGGGGGACCCAGGACGGGAACCCAGGGGTCGATGCCTAGAAAAACCTACGCAAATCAAATAGCAGTGATAACTAGGTCCCCCCAGCGTGAGTCACACAGTGGGTGTGCGCGCAGGAACGGGTGGCACCGCCTGTGTCCAGCTCTGGGCTGGCTGGAAATACCAGCCCCTTGTGGCCATTGCCTGGAACAGAGCCTGGCGGCAGGCGGCAGTCAGTAATAAACGTTTGCTGAGTGAATGAGCGACCGAGCGAAGGCCCGGGTGTCAGCCTTCACTGCCAGCCGCACGAGTCCGTAAGACCTGGGCTCAGACCACGGAGGGCATGTCCGTGCGTGAGCTGGGCACCTCTGAAGGACGCTGTTGGCGAGTGCAGGATCGTGCCCGTCCCTTCCTGTGCCCGAATTGGCCCCGAGCTGTGAGCTTGGAGTTGCTCATTTGCCTCGGTTTCCCTCCGGGGGCAAAGAGGCGGCTCTGGGGGGAAGCCACCCGAAGCCCCGCCCAGCAGCCAGGGCCCACCTGCCACTCAGGGCCCTTGGCGTAGGACAGGGCCTCCCCGCTGAGCCGGAAGTAGCGCTTCTTGAAGGCAAAGCGCGTGGCCAGGCCGGCCGGCTCCTCCTTGCGCTTTAGCAGGTAGCCTTCTCGAAGTGTCACCGAGGGCGGGACCAGGGCCCTCGCTGGGCCACCAGCCTCTGCGAAACCGGAAAGGGAAGCGGGAGACCGTGAGCCCTTCCTATCCCAGCCCCACCTGCCCTGCCCGCCTGCCCAGGGCCTCTCGGGATGGCCTCGAGGCACGAGGACCGGGTCCACAGCCGGCTCAGGTCCCTCCAACCCAGGGACCTGCAGGCAGTGGCGCAGCGGCCAGCAGGGGGAGCGCAGCCCAGAGACAGCCCTTGGGTCCCGCCACAGCCCAGGATGCTTCCACAGGTCGCTCTGTAAAATGGACTCAGCCGCAACTCCTCAGCTTAAGACCCTCCCCTGGCTCCACTGCTCTCCAAGGCAAAGCCAAAATCCTTCCCATGCCTCATGGGGCGCACGATCTGTCCCCCTGGCCTCCCTGCCCCTCCGACCTGCTCATTCACTCTCCACTGGCCCCCTCACTGCCACATTCTTCCTACCTCAGGGCCTTTGCACGTGCTGGGATCCTCGCAGCTCTCTGTCCTCCTTCAGATCTTTACTCTGCTATCACCAAGTAAGGCCATTCCTGTCCACCCAATCTAAAAGCTGGACCTGCCACTACCTCTCAACACGCCCCTCCCTCCTTTTCTGCTCAGCACTTACAGTTCCCTCACCCACCACAGAATTTGCTTATTCATCTTGTTTACAGTCCACTAGAATAAAACTTCTATGACAGCAGGATCCTCTTCTGTCTCACTCACTGCTGTATCCCAAGCACTTAGAAAGGTGACTCTTACATAACGGTCACTTAATAAATGTTTTTCAATGGCGTACCCACCAAGCCCTATGCCTGTGTGGGCTGAGATGGCCTAGAGAACAAGGCCTGAGTTCTGCTCATCTCTGGGACTTAGTATTTCTGCCAGGAAGTTTGTTGACTGACTAGCAGACCTGCAGGCCCACCATCTCTGTACTGAGGACCTGGGGATGGGGAGAGGTCCTGAGTGCTCTTGGTGGGGGGATGTGCCAGGTGTGATGGAGCCACAGGAACTCACCCTCATCCCCATCCACATCCACCAGCTGGTCCAGGAAGGCTCGCACACGAGACACACTCTGTAGGAGGAATGGGTGCAGGGGCGCCATCCACAGCTCCTTGCCCTGGCCCAGCTGCTGGCCCAGGTTTCCAATGCTCTGCACGGCCTGGGGCAAGGGAGAAGGGACGCCAGGGCCCAGATCAACGTAGAGGCGAGGATCCTCTGTGGACCCAGAACAGGACTCCAGGGGCCTGGCCCTCAGTCAGTGCTCAGTGGAAGGAAGAGGCTCATACCACATGCCTTGGCCAATATCAGTCCCTTCCTCCCCTTTGGGAATCCACACCCCAATCCCTTTACTCTGTCCCCCACCCAGGACTCGATCCACCCAGAGCTGCCTGATGCTATACTCAGGAGCCCACTGGAACCTCAAGTTCCTGCCGCTTTGCCAAAGATGGTCTAATTCGCACTACGGTGTAAATGACTGCTAGCCTGCTCTCCACATTCCTCCTGGAAGGGTGGTTTTCATTAGAAAAAAAGGAAACTGGGAAGCACCGGGGGTTGGGATTCGGGTGGTGGTCTGGGGTCTTCTTGGGGTTTTCTGGCCTTCCCTGCTGCTCCTGTCAGGTTGCTCCCTGGCTAAGAGGACCCAGGACGGGGCACCCCACTGCCGGCACCTTGGCGAGCAGCAGCAGAGAGCGGCCGGTCTGGGGGTCCGCGTGCTGGTCCCAGAGGTCAAAGAGCTTTGGTGTGAGGATGGCGGGCGCAAAGAACCGCAGGAAGAGGAAGCCACTTACAGCCAAGTACTTCACGTCCTGCGGACGAGCAGCAGGTGAGAGGGGCCCCCGTGCCACCCCCAGCGGGGGAGCCAAGGCAGCACAGACCAGAAACGGCGCAGAGAGAAGTGAGGCAGGAGACGGAGGAGGCCCAGTGCTGCCAAGGAGGGTTTTCTCGTGTGGGCCTCGGTTTCTCTGGCTGGGAAATGGGCTGACACTGCTAATCCTGCAAAATCAGATTCAGCCAAACAGCCTTGCGGTGATCTGGACACAGCCCGGCGAGGCAGGCGCCACCGTTATTCCCGTTTTACACAGGGGGAAGCAGAACTTCAGAGAGGCCAAGTGACTTGTCTGAGGTCACACAGCTGATAAGCAGAGGAAGCAGGATCCAAATCCTGCAAATGCACAGCTTCTGGTAATAACAAGAGCCCAGAAGCCCCTCCACACGTTCCTTTGCTGACTGCTCACCCGAGGAGGGAGGGATCGTATCATTTTACACAGGAGACAGCCGAGGCCCAGAAAAGGAAGGTCATTTTCCCAAGGCCACACAGCTGTGCACGGCACAACCAGCAATCTGCACCCTGGTGGGATCTGAACTGTGTTCTGCACCCTCGTGCCATTCGATGCCAGGTCACCGGGGGGTACACGCTCACGGCCCGGAACCAAACCTAAATCATCACGTTGAATCTGCGAGTAACTTGGGGCTGATCCCGTCATCCCCACTTCCCAGATGAGGAAGCTGAGGCTCAGCAGTGAATCCAGTTCAGCAGGCTCCAGAGCCCCTCCCGTGGGCACCCTGCCCCGGCTTCTGCCAACTGTAGGGCGCTGTGCCCTTCCCGTGAGCCTGGCGGGGCCCTCTGCACCTCTGTCTTGGCTACACCTCACACTCGGGGCTACACCCAGCTGAGGATGAGCGCCTGTGCTTATTTAGAGGTGACATTCACACCTGGCACAATGCCCTCCCAGGCTTTCCGGGGCATCTTGGTCTTGCCTGGGAGCCCTGCAGGAGCTGGGCAGCCGGGCCACCCAGAGGAAGGGTCTCTCCCCTCCCATCTGGACCCCTGGACTGCCCCCAAAGTCCCTCCCACCTCCTTTCTTGGGGGTCCTTCCTGGGGTGCTCTGGCACCCTCCTCCCCTCCCTCACGGGTCTGAGAGGGGCCCTGCGGCCCGCCCACCTTGGAGGTGAGGCCTGGCATCTTCCCGGGACTGGGCCGCCTGCTCCTGCCACGCTGTGTCCCACTTAGCACCTCGCAGGTGAGACTAAAGTGGGGCACCAGGATAGCACGTCCCTGCCTGGAGACCCCGTGCTCCCTCCCCAGTGGGAGGGGGAGAGGGGCCGCCCCAGCTGGGCATCGAACTAGGTTTGGGTCCACAACCCTCAGCCGGGGGCTTTGACTTCTCTGGGCCTCAGCCTCCCCATGTGCAAGCAGGAAGTGTGGAGGAGAAGAGGCGGAAAGCAAAAGCACTTAGCCCAGGCGCCCGGAGCTGGGCCACTGCATCTCCAACACTTGGAGAGTCTCGCATCTTTCTGCCACTTGGCCCTGCATAAGTTAATCTCATGGGGTGTGGGTGGCACATGCCTGTTATTCCAGCAACTCGGGGAGGCTGAGACAAGAGGATAGCTAGTTCAAAGCCAGCCTCAGCCACTTAGCGAGGCCCTAAGCAACTCAGCGAGACCCCGTCTCTACATCAATCATACCAAAAAAAAAAAAAGGGCTGGGGATGTGGCTCAGTGGTTAGGCGCTCCTGGGTTCCATCCCCCACACCAAAAGAAAAAAAGAGTTAGTCTCAACTGATATCATCTGTAGGCGAGGACGGTGACAGCCACCTCAGAAGGTGTGCTAAGCCCTAAACCAGTCCAACCACAAATATGTAATGACCAATCCACAGTGTCTGATTTTTGTTTGTTTAGGGGAATTGGTGCCAACATTTATAAATGAGAGACCTCGGGTAGAATCCAGAATGTTGGCTTTTAAAAAGCTCCACGCTGACGATGAGGCAATACCTGGCCTCCGGTCCCACGTGGCGACAGTGGTCTGGAGCGGCCCCTGGAGACGCTGCAGGAGCGCAGTTGGCCACAGTCTCCACCGCCCCCTACTGCCCCGCGCATGCTCTGTTCACATGCCTCGCCTGCCTGAATCCCGCAGCCTAACTTTTGTCTCCAGGTGGCGGAGCCCTAGCGCGCAGGGAGTCGCTGCTGGGACTCATTTCCGTTTCCTAGAGCTCCAGCTCGCTCTCTCCTCCCTTCCCCTCTCCTAGCTGGCACACAGAGAGGGGTCACCAGCAGAGAATCAGGAGCCGGCCCCAGCCCTTCCACGCTGTGTGACTTCGCCTCTCTGGGCCTCAGTTTCCTTTTCTGTAAAATGGGAATGATACCAGGATCCACTCTGCGAGGTGGCGGTGAAGGTCAGGCAGGATGGTCAGTACGCGCGTCCTTACAAACAACATCCCGCCCACCAAGCGCTGAGCATGGTCACAGCTGCTATTTTTACAGCCCCATCGGGGCCCCAGATGCTGCCTAAAATCCTGCCTGGTCCCATCTCTGCGCTGACTCTCTGTGTGACAAGCTGCCATCCGTCCCCAGCTCCAGCCTCCCACCTCCTCCGCGCGCACCTGGTGCTCGGCCTGCGGGAAGCGCTCCTCCACGCACAGGTGCAGCTGCTTGAAGGCTCGGCGCATGGAGGGCGGGCAGCGCCCCGCGGAGCCCACGATGGCGTCCACGATGGGGCCCAGGTAGCCGGTCAGCAGCCCCAGGCTGTTCTCCCGCACCTGGTCCTCTGAGGGTGCACCCTTGAAGGAGATCCTCCTGGGGGACCAGAGAGGCCACGTCTGCTGGCTGGGAACCCTCCCACCGCACTGGTACTAGGGAGTGAACCCAGGGGCCGTAGCCACTGAGCTCAGTCCTTATTTTTAATTTTTTTATTTCGAGACCGGGTCTCGCTAAGTTGCTGAGGCTGGCCTCCGACTTGCTATCCTCCTGCCTCAGCCTCCCCAACAGCACTTCTCCCTGTTGCTTGATCTCCCTGAGCTTATTCCCACCTCTGCATCTGTAGTGGCTGTCCCCATTGCCTGGGACACCCTATGTTCAGCTTAAATGTCACCTCAAAATGGACATTCTCATCATCACAGGCCCTGGTTTGGTGCATTTTTAGTGGGGACATGAGAGAGAGCTGCTCCCACCACAGGGCCTTTGCACTGCCTCTCCCCCCTGCCCAGAACATTCTTCCACCAAATTTCCACACCACTCCTTCCCTCACTGCCTTCAAGCCTGTGCCTGAATGTCCCCTGCCGCTACCCAGGGAGTGTACCCTCTCCAGCTTCACCGTCCTCTCTCCACTGGCCACCTTCAGTGACTGTCTTCAGATTGCTGGTGATCTGTCCCCCACAGAATGGGGCTTTGTTCTCTCTGTTCCTGGTTGTCTCCTCCATGTTGGGCCCAGAGCCTGGCATCCAACCGTCATTTTGTTGAGTAGATGACAGGGTGGCAGCCCTCCCAACCCACATCCCACTTCCCTCTTCCTCTGCGGGCTGAGGGTCTGCCTAGCCCAGACCCAGACTGAGAACTCCCTGGAAGTAGGCTGAAGGTTCTCAGCCCCTCTGTGCCCTGGCTAAGGTCTCTGGCTCTGTGTCACCTGATCCCAGTGAAAACCTGATGTGTTCAGTAGCCTGATTGTTCCCTTTGGATAGATAAGGAAACTGAGGCTCAGAGAGGTCCCCTTGCAAATGAATGGCAGAGCTGATCCTGAAACCACCAGTTCCAGGATCTGCCCCCAGGTACCAGGTGCCCACCGAGTCTCCCAGGGTCTCCAGGCATGCTAGGGAAGCCGCAGCTTGAAGCTTCATAGATGGATTGCTCTTCTGCACAGGGTCTGGGTTCAAGCCCCTGTTTTGCACCTTCAAGCTGTATGACCTTAGGCAGATGGCCTTCCCTCTCTGAGCCTCTGTTCCCTCAACTGTAAAAAGGTGTCCTCATGCCTGCCTCTGAGGGGGTCAGAAGGTGTGGGCAAGGTCCAAAGTGAAGGAAAGACCCTCTCCTACCCTCACCAGGGCCCAGCAACCAGCTCCTCTGGCCCTGCGGAAGGGGAGAAGGTTCTGGAAAGAAAGCAGGAGGAGCCCACTGAGGCATGGGCGACTCCATCCTGGCTCTGCTCCCTCCTGGTCTCACAGGCCTGCGGCTCATCCTCAGGCAGTTCCAGGTGAGATCTCTGGGGCACAGGGCGCGGCCTCTGGCTCCACTCACCTGGCGCGGCCCAAGTCCATCTTACAGGGGTCCAGCTCCATGTACTTCTTCTCCTCGAAGACCCGGCTGACCACTGGCTTGAGGACCTCGTGCAGGTAGCGCATGCCCACGAGCTAGGGGCGGGGGCACCACATGGGCCGAGGGCCAGGCGGGGACAGGCCCTGAGCTGGGGCAGGGGCCCTGTGGGGACAGGCTAGAGGCCGGGCATGCCCAGGGGCATCACCCAGGGAGAGGCAGCCACCAACCACCAGTACCCCAGCTCAGCCCCCAGTGCCACCAAGGCCAGCCAAGCTCTGGGTCCATGTGGCACCAGGAAGGGAGGAGGGAGTCCCCGAGGGAGCCACCGCCTGCTCACCTTCATGAACTGCTCCATGGACTTGGAAGCCAGAGAGTTAGAGCGGAAGAGGGTGTTGGGGTCAGCTGGGGGCGGGAGAGTTTGCTGGGGTTCGGGGCCTGCCGCCAGCTTGGCCCCTCGCCCAAGTAGGGGGCACCATTCCTCCAGCCCCGAGGATCAGGGGGACCCAGAACATCAACTCCGGGCGCGGTACAGAGCCCAGAGTGGTCCAGTGAGCTGCCTGCGCTCACACAGCTCACGAGCAGCGCGACCAGCGCCCGGTCATGGGTGCGCAGCAAGGGACCCGCACAGCGACGCCCCGCCGCAGCCTAAGCCCCGGCTTGTCCCCGGGGAGCCCTTCCGCAGGCCAGGTGGGCGACTCACTGGTCCGGGCCACCTCTCTCCGGGTGAGGTAGTCCAGGAAGGGTCCAGCCAGGCCCTGGCCCAGAAAGAGCTTCACCAGGGTGGTGGCGAGGTCGCGGCGGCAGTCCCCTGAGGCCACCTCCTCCAGCACAGCCAGGGGGCTGGCAGTGTCCTCCTGGGCAGGGACGGGAGGCCAAGAGGTGACCTGGGGCCTGGGACCCCAAAGCAGAGGAGCCCAGATGGGGATCCCTGAGGCAGGGGGAGGTCTCCAACCCAGACCCCGCGGCCCCGGGTGGCGGCCACCTGGGGCACACCCACCTCCACCGGGCCCCGCACGGACTCCAGGAGCAGGGCCAGGAGGGGCTGGTAGTGCTGGGAGGGCAGCACCCGGTCCTCGGTGAGTCGCACCTTCAGCCGCAGGGCACCCAGGCTGCCCCTGGCGGGACCAGGCGACCGAGAGGCAAAGAGCACGGGCACGTGTGGGCGCGCGGGCAGGTGCGCTGCGGCCCAGGTGCGGGCAGGGACGCGCGTGCGCAGACGCTGGCGAGTGGACACTGCGGGACTGACCCGGGGGGCGGGCCGGGGCTTCCGCGAGGCCCCGCCCACGCCGGGGATGCCCAGGCCAGCCCCGCCCTCGGCCCCCACACCTACCCAGAGTCCTCCTGGGCGCTGGGAAAGGGCAGGAGGCGGAACCAGCCGTTGGGCGGCTGCTGCTGCAGGGTCTGCGGCGGGAACTCCACCTGTCGGGACACACCCGTCAGCTCAGGGCCTCAGGGCGGTGGCATGGCCTGCCAGGGGTCACGCCCTCTCTTCCAGTCCCAAACCATTAGCTCCTGCCAGGGCACTTGGGGCCCCCAGAGCACACTCAATTTACAATTGAGGAAACTAAGGCCCAGAGTGGGGGTGTGACTTGCCCAGGGTCACACAGCTACTAGAGACAGCAGCCTGGACTGGGTCATTTTCAGCTGTTCAGAGACACAAATGGCAGCATCAAAAAGCTTCCAGAAGAGCTGGGATTGTGGCTCAGTGGTAGAGCGCTTGCCTCGCATGCGTGAGGCCCTGGGTTCGATCCTCAGCACCACATACAAAGCAATAAAATAAAGACATTGTGTCTATCTATAACTAAAAAAAAAAAAATTAAAAAGAAAAAAAGCTTCCAGACGAGCCGGGCGTGGTGGTCCACGCCTGCAATCCCAGCAGCTCCGGAGGCTGAGACAGGAGGATCGCGAGTTCCAAGCCAGCCTCAGCAAAAAGCGAGGCGCTAAGCAACTCAGTGAGACCCTGTCTCTACGTAAAACACAAAATAGGGCTGGGGATGTGGCTCAGTGGTCGAGTGCCCCTGAGTTCAATCCAGGGTACCAAAAAAAAAAAAAAAAAAAGAGCTTCAAGACGGTCCAAAGGTCCCGAAGCCCCAGCCCTTCTCTTTTTTCAAATAACAACTTCATAGAGACAGAATTCACATCGATCACAATGTAGCTATTTAAAGTGTGCTCGTTGGATTCTGTATATTCACAGAGTTGTGCAGTCCTTGCCAGGAATCTCAGAACATTCCCTCCTAGCCCCTGGAAAGACTGTGCTCATCAGCCTCACTCCCCAGCCCAGCCCCTGGCAGCCACTGCTGCCCTCTGTCCACAGCTCTCTCTGTTCCTATAAGTGAAATCATACAGTGTGGATTCCAGGGCACTGACTTCCTTCACTGAGCATTATTGTCTTCAAGGCTTATGAGGTATAACATGCACGGGTTGTATTTCATCTTTTTCGTGGCTGAATAATATTCCATTGTAGGGGCATACCACATTGTGTTCATATGTCTGTGGATATTGGGGATGTTTCCGCTTTGGGCCACTATCAACAATGCTGCTGTGAACATTCATGTCAAAGTGTTTGTGTGAACATGGGTTTCCATTCCTCCTGTATGCACGGGAGTGGAATCGCCAGGTCATATGAGAATTCCATCTTTAACTGCTGGAGGACCTGCAGACTGTTTTCCACACAGCGGCACCATGCTACATCACCAGCGGCCTTGCCTAAGTCCACCTCCCTCTTACTGAATCTTGCCTCCTGCTAAAAAGTCAGCCTTGAGCATGGGCCACTGGGGAACCATCCTCATCATCCTACGATTCTCCCCGGGAGGCACTGGGGAGCCACGGAAGGTATTGCAGGGAGTGGTGCTCACCATGCCCAGGAAGTCGTTCTTGCCCACCATGTCCCAGTCCCAGAGCTCCACCCGCAGCGGGGACGGGGCGCCCGGCATCTCCCGCAGCTCCAGCACCTCGTTCCAGTGTGGGAATCGCGTCTTCTTGATGATCTAGAGGGAGGGGCGTGGTCCGCAGGGAGCGACAAAGGGCGCCTGCCACCCCCGTCACTCCCCCGCCACCCACTCCTGCAGCGCCCGCGCTCACCGTCGTCTCCGAGCTCTGGCCGCCCCAGAACACACGTGCGAACGGGTCAGAGGTGCCCGAGATGTCTCGGGGGGCCAGGTCCCTGGGGACAGGTGAGGAGAGAAGTGAGGGGACCTGGGACCCGCGAGGACGAGCCCCAGGCTGGGCCTTGGAAAGGGGGCTCGAGGCAGATCCTTCAAATGGCACTGGTTTCCAAGGCAACAGACGGTTCCGCCGTAGGGGCCCACCATGCCCGTCCGGACCCAGGAGCTTCCGGTCACCTCCCACGCCCTGGGAGAAGGGACACGCTGGCCCCATCTACCAGCTGAGGAAACTGAGGCACAGACAGGCCCAGCGTGCCAAGGTGCAGTGGCCTGGGAGGGGGCCTCCGCGTCCCTGCAGGCCCTACGGGAGGAGGCTACAGCCTCGCTCTGCACCCTTTGGCTGGGCGACCCTGGAAAAAGTCAACTCCCCTCTCTGAGTCCTAGTTTCCTCATCTGGAAAACGAGAATAACAACAGATCCATCTCACAGGGTCCAAGGAGAGGGAGCTGCATCCCAGGGCTTGGTACATGGCAAGCACACGGACTGGCGGATGGCGGGCGCTCAGTCACGCATCCACTCAACACACATGCATGCCCACAACCCCCAGGAACAAAGAGAAGGCGGGAGATGGGGACCCCGTGCCTGGGATTGCCATGACAACTCAAGCCGCACCCCAGTCAGCTTCCTCATCCCTCCCTCCTGAGGCCCCCAAATCCAGAAACACCCCCCAACCGGGGGCTGCCGGCTGCTCCTACTGCTCCCTCCCCAGCCCCGCCACATCCCCAGCCTTTGGTTTCCTAGGAGCCCACATAGTTGCTAAGCAACAGCATCCGTCCCTCTCATGCTCGCTAGGATCCTGCACAGCCTTGCCACTGGGGGGGGGGGACATGGGCAGAAAGCAGCCAGGAGCCTCCTCAGCCTGCCGGCCTCCTTGAGTCTCCCTCATCCCAACTTCAGGGGCCCCAGCTGGGACCACGCTGCGGCAGAAGTCTGGAGGTGGTGACAAAGGCTCAGAGAGGGCAGTGAAAGGATTTATGGTCACACAGCTAATGAGACACAGAGATCCTCCCCACTCTGTATGAGCCCTGGCCTAAAAGTGAGAGTTGGGGGTTTGGGGGAGAGAGGGACAAGTGGGAGAGGGAAGGTGCCATTTGTAAGATGCCAGCCTGGGACTGTGAGGGCCACCTTGCCCCCACCTTGGGAGAGGCTGCCTAAGAATGAAGCCAACACAGAGGGCAGCAGAGCCAAAGGCACACACAGATTCCTGATGTCACTGTGTGAGCACCTGGATCCAGCTATGCCTGAAGCTACATGCCAGTTCTGAGAGCCAATAAAATAGCGCTTCTGATTAAGCCAGTATGAACTGAGTCAGTTATAATTTGATGAATGTCTGTCTGGCCATCCTGAGTCTGGCCTCTTTTTTTTTTTTTTTGGTACTGGGGATTGAACTCAGAGGCATTCAACCACTGAGCCACATCCCCAGCCCTATTTTGTGTTTTATGTAGAGACAGGGTCTCACTGAGTTGCTTAGCGCCTCACAGTTGCTGAGGCTGGCTTTGAACTCGCGATTCTCCTGTCTCAGCCTCCCTAAGTGCTGGGATGACAGGCGTGCGCCACCGCACCCGGCGAGTCTGGCCTCTTATTGCTGATCCCTAGGGACCCAACAAAATTGTGCTTGCGATTCGCAATTTGTTGAGCTTAGATGTTGTCCACACAGGCACCCTGGCTGTGAGCTCAGAAGTGCACCAGGAGAGAGAAGGAAGGCCCGGCAGCAGGGGACACCCAGCAGATTCCCGCTCATTTTCAGACATCTCCCGCCCTGACCCCTCACCGCGTCGGCACGGCCATACCTGGCTTGGAGCACCTGGCAGCGGAGACATCGACCGCGGGCGTCCTCCAGCAGCTGCACCGCCAGGCAGATCTCACCTTGCACCTCCGCGTCCGGGTGCACAGGGCTCAGGTTGATCCAGCTGTCGATCCCTAGAGGGGACAGGCGATCATGCTTATTGAGCACCCACCGGCGCCCGGCGCTGGGTTCGCTTAAAAACCCCAAGGGCACGCAGCGCGCATGCGCCCCGCTCATCCCTGCTCGGGCACCGGGAGGACGAGCTGGCCCGCGGCCCCACAGCTGGGAAAGGGCAGAGCTGGAGTTCAGTTAGGGAGGCGGATCCTTCCTTCAGCTCCGCAAAACCCTAGGCCCTTCGATTTGTTGTGATCGCCCCCTCTTTCTCCTCTTCTCTCCTTTTGGAACTCCGATTAAACGGATGTTGGACCTTCACCGTCTTCTTCCCCGTCTCTGCGCTTCTCTTCTCCTTGTGAATTCTCTGAAGTGGATTCTGGATGATTCCTTTGGAACCCAGTTCACTCGGCTTTCCCTGCAGCTCCAGATGAGCTGGCGTTGACCTCAGTGTAGGTTAAAATTAAAACTAAGGTGAATTAAAAACTTAATACTTAACTTAGACAATTGCAATTTTCTACAAAAGTTTCATGCGGTTATTTTTTAAAATCTGCCTGTTTATTCACATTTTCATTCATTCGTTTGTTGTGCTGCTGGGGATCAAGCCGAGGGCCCTAGGCATGCTAGGTACACACTCTCCGCCAGGCCTGCTTATTTTCATTAAATTATCGCTTTAACATTTTGCTGTTCACGTTGGTCTTCCTTGTGGCTACACCTTTTCTTTCTTTAAATATTTGATTTTTTGGCAGGGTGCAGTGTCGCATGCCTGTAATCCCAGTGGCTTGGGAGGCTGAAGCAGGAGGATCGCAAGTTCAAAGCCAGCCTCAGCAACTTAGCGAGGCCCTAAGCAACTCAGTGAGACCCTGTCTCTAAGTAAAATATGCAAAAGGGCTGGGGATGTGGCTCAGTGGTAAAACACTGCTAGGTTCAGTTCCTAGTGCTAAAATTAAATATATATTGATTCTTAAAAATCCTGTATAATGTAGCAACAATCTGAAGGCTTCATGGGTCCAGACCCAACAGTGCTGGCTTCTGCAGACTCTGCTCATGTGGCCCATCTCCTTGTGTGCTTGGTGACCATCCATGGTGAAGTCTTGTCTGTGTGACCTTGTCTGTGTGGGAGACCCCAGGAGGTGCAGAGCTGTGGAGAGGGACGCTCACGGCTCACCCTGGGAGCCTGTGAGGGGCTTGGCCTCAGGGGCCGGCCTCGTGCTGGGTGACTGCCACGTGTCCTCAACCCACATCTTGGACTCAGCCAACATGGACGCTGACCGTTGCTCCAGGGAGACCCTTCCTCATCCCTGGCTTGCCCCTCACCCCTCCCTGCAGGTCTAGCTCGTGGCTTAGGGAGGAGAGCACTGAGGGAGTGTCCTTCCAAGGTCCGGGGACCCTCGCTAACTCAGGATCTCACTGTGGTGTGGCAGGAGGGCGCGTCTGATGGTCTAGACCCCTGTGCTGCTGGAAGGAGACGTCCCCATATCACTTCTGTCTCCACTGCCCCCCCAATCCAGGATGCCATCGGCTTCCTGTCACCTGACCATCGCCACAGACTCCTAACTCCTCTCCCACATCTACCCTGTCCCATCTTCTGAAGACACACTCAATCCCTCCTGTCACTCCACCTCCTGACAAGGTAGCTCCCATCCCTGCACTGTCTTGCTCAAGAATCATCAATGGCTCCCCATTGCTTCTAGAAGAAAACCCAGACTCCGGCCTGCACCTGAAGCTGTCTCCAGTGGACCCCTATCTGGCTCTGCCAACAGCTGACTCTGGAAGAGTCCCCAGTGGCTGGGGGACACACCCACACCACGCCCACCCAGCACAGGACAGGGCAAGGGTCACGGCTGATGGGCACCCGTGGGCCCTCAGGTCACTCCCACTAAGGAAAAGACGCATTATTCAATAAATGGTGCTGAGACAATTAGTAGGATAAAAGCAATAAAATTCAATCCCAGCAGCCTTACACCTATACCTGAATGTATTCCAGATAGATATAAAAAATGAAATCGTGGGGCTGGGATTGTAGCTCAATGGTAGAGCGCTTGCCTCGCATGCATGAGGCACTGGGTTCGATCCTCAGCACCACATAAAAGTTAAATAAAGATATTGTGTCCATCTGCAACTAAAAAACATAAAAAAAAAATGAAATCGTCACGAGAAGTAACCACATGAAAAAATACTTTTTGTCTTAATCTTAGAGTTGGGAGGAGTTGTTTTGTTTGTTGGGGTGCTGGGGTTCAGACCTGGGGCACCACACATGCTAGGCAAGCACTGTCCCAGTGAGTTACGGTCCCAGTCCCAGGGGAGATTGTTTCTCATCTAACAGAGCATCAACAACGAGTGTGTGTGTGTGTGTGTATGTTCTTCTGGCAGAGGTGCTGAAATTGACTACAGAAAAAGAAACAAGGGCTGGGATTGTAGCTCAGTGGTAGAGCGCTTGCCTCGCATGCGTGAGGCCCTGGGTTCGATCCTCAGCACCACGTACAAAGCAATAAAATAAAGACATTGTGTCCATCAACAACTAAATATATATATAAAAGAAAAGAAACAAGTTTAATACATGGCAAAAATGACAGGCAAAGTTAAAATGTCAGAGATAAAGGGAAAGATTTACAGTTAATTGACAGATAATGAGTGAATTTCCATAATATGTAAAGAGCTCCTACAAATCATGAAGAAAAGGCAAATAGCCCAGTGGAGTAAAAATGCACATATGAATAGTCAATGGACGGAAGAGGGGAAAAGTGAAGCTTACACAAACAAATGTATCCAATCACACACATAAAGACTGCAACAAAAAGCCACACTAAAAGGCAATTGTTACCTATCAGATCAAGATTTAAAAGCCTGATAATTGTTTACAAGGGCCTGGTGGATAAATTGTTACTTCCTCCTGGTGGGTAATTTAGTAACACCTATCAAAGAGGTAAATATGCACACTTTGGTGCGGCAAATCCACCTCTGGGAATTTGTCTGATAGAGCTTGCGTGCATGTGAAGTCACGTTGGTACAAGGCTATTTATTTCAGTATTGTTTGTAGGAGGAGGATACTGTAAACAACCCAGGTATTATCCATAGACAACCAGCCAAGTACGCAGTCCTCCATCCACATGATGGAGTCCCAGGACATCACACAGAGAACAAAGAAATGCAGAAACTCCTACAGCACCGCTAAAGAAAGATCTCAAAAATACATGGCAAAGCCGGGCGTGGTGGCTCACACCTGTAATCCCAGCACTCTGGGAGGCTGAGACAGGAGAGCGAGTTCAAAGCCAGCCTCAGCAACGGCGAGGTGCTAAGCAACTCAGTGAGACCCTGTCTCTACATAAAACACAAAATAGGGCTGGCGATGTGGCTCAGTGGTTGAGTGCCCCTGAGTTCAAACCCCAGTACCAAAAAAAAAAAAAAATTACGCAGCAAAGCTGGGCATGGAGGTGCCTATAATGCCAGTAACTTGGGAGGCTGAGGCAGAAAGATCACAGGTTCAAGGCCAGCCTCAGCAATTTAGTGAAACCCTATCTCAAAATAAACATTTTTAAAGGGGCTGGGGATGCAGCTCTGTGGTAAAGTGCCCTGGGTTTAATCTGCAGTGCCCACTCTCAAAAAAAAAAAAAAGTGTGATGGAGAGATAAAAACATAAGGTGCAGAACGGTGAACATGATACACTAGTATTTCTGTCAGCAGAGAAAACAGGCGCATGCCGGTGTGTGCACGCACACACACACACACACCCCGCAGCGCAGTATTAAGAGCTCAGAATCTGGAACCAGACAATCTTGGCTGAAATCCACAATGGCTCACTGGATGGCTCTGTTTTCTCAGGCAAGTCATTGAGTCCTCTGTGCCTCCATTTATCACCAAAAAAATGGGCCTAACAGGGGTACTTATCTCATAAGTTTATGATGATCATTAAGTAAGTTAGTATACATAAAGCATATAGAAATTGTCCTGCATACAGTAGCACTATATAAGTGCTTACACCATTACTATTGCTTTTCCTTGTTTTGTTGATTTGTTTTATACTGGGGATTGAGCCCAGATGAGCTACACCTGGCTTTTTGTTTGTTTGGTTGGTTTTTTGTTTTTTTGAGACAGGGTCTTAGTTGCTGAGGCTGGCCTCGAACTTGGGATCCTCTTGCCTCAGCCTCCCAAGTGGCTGGATTACAGGCATGGGTCACTGCTCCTGTTGTGTAGTTCTTGTGCTGTTTAAACAATCTCTAGGGCTGGGGTGTAGCTCAGTGGGAGAGCACTTCCTAGCGTTTGGGAGGCCTGGGTTCCATCCCAGCACCAGCACCAAACAGAGAGACAGAGAGGGAGGGAGGAAGGAGAAGATTCTAGAAAGGCCCTCAAGAAACTGACTTGGGAAGAAACTGGAGTCCCTGGGAGGGAGGGAAAGTCTTGCTTATTATTATGAAGGGAGATTCTCGACTACCTAGAGGGATTAACTGCTCAATGCATGAACTGAATTTGAAATTCAAGACAGAAACCACAGCGGAAATCGTTTTCCACAGAGGGCTCGGGCTTGCTGTGCCAGCTCTGCCTGGGGAAGGCCCTCTGTGGGTGTAGCCGCCCCCGCCCTGCTCACCTCGAGGGTCAGCCGTGATGGCCTCCTTGCTCAGGGAGATCTTGCCAATGACATCGTCGTGCCTGCGGGAAGGCGGAGACAGTCAGGGGCGCCACCTGCCCGGAGCAGCGGCCAGCCTGAAGGGCTGAGCGGGTGACCTCATGCCTCACCTCCCTGGGAGCCCAGGCTGGTCCCCAACACACCCCACCTGCCTACCACGCACCCGACAGTGTCCTCGTCCAGCACATACAGGGCCAGGTGGTGGAAATCCAGGGGCAGGTGCACCGTGTACTCCTCACCCCAGAAGGGGCTCAGGCTCCGCCAAACCGTCGCTGTCCTGCAAAAGGGGCGCAGGGGTGCTGGGTGCCCTTGGGTGACACTGGTGGCGGGCAGGCAGAGACCGAGATGCATACTCAGGGACCCCCACAATAACACAGCTAGGACCCACGCACACACACACCCAATTCCATTTGCTCATTAACTCCATAACCTCCACCCAGACTGAGGGAGAAGTCTGGTGATTGGGGGGAGCCCCATGTATCTAGTTGGGTAAAGTGGAGGACATAGTGGAGGGGGATAGGGGAAGTCTTCCTGCAGGAGTTAGTCAAGCAATTGGAGCAAGAAAATGAGGACAAGTATTCCAGATGGCTAGACTAGCATGTGCAAAGGCCCTGAGGCAGGAAGGAGCAGTTTCAGGAAAGTGTTGGGTGGAAAACAGGCAACATCAAGGGCCTGGGCACAGTGAAGTCAGCAGGGGCAAAGCACCTGGGGTTTCACAGCATGCAGCAAGCCAGGGGGACCCCAGGGGCTAGGGACCAGGATAAGCAGGCAGCCTGCAGAGGCACTTCCCCTGGCCCAACGGGGAAGGAAGAAGCCAGTGCAGATGCACCAGATTCACGGCTGCAAAGCGAGGCTCCCTCCCCTGCTGCCTCAAGGCAGAGCCACGCACCACCGCAAGCACGCACAAGCCCACCCAGAGGTCCCGCAGGCTCCCCAGCCCCTGGTGGCTCCTCACAACCCAAAAAGGGAGACACAGCAGCCCAGGGTCACATGAAAAATCAATCCGTGGGCCTGGGGGCAGCATCATGGGACAGGGCCAGGGGGCTCCTGGGCTCAGAGAGAACGATGCTGGTCAACCAGGGTGCTGCAGATGACCCCAGGTGACCGCCCCACCCGCCTCCCACCCCCGCCAGGCCCATCTGGACCAGAACTGGCGCCAGGAGCATCCGGAATCCTGCCGTCTCCATAGGAACCAAGGCCTCAGCCGCCCGCCCACCATCACCCCCCTTAGGCCTGCGGAGGCTGAGCGCTGTCCCTCGGCCTGCCAGGGCGGGAGCCAGGCGCAGCTAGCGCGACGCCCCTTCAAAGACCCGTTCACACACGACATCGGCTCGTCCTTGCTGGCTCACTCCCCTGCAACCGAACAGGCAGGCCCCAGGGCTCACGTGTGTGCCCGTGGGCCTGTGCACACCCACACCACACGCCACACACGGGCACACACAGCCTGTGGGCCTGCACACCCACAGGACAGCCACACGCGGTCACCAGCATTCACACCCGCTCTGCAACACCACACACACACAAGCAGGCCCTGCGGGGCACGCACACGCAGATGCACACACGCTCACACATGCTCACACAAAGTGCCCGCAGCACCCAGCAGGCCCGGAACAGCCAGTCCAGCCGAGCGTGAGATGCCCATCCCAGGGAGGCCACTGTGGGAGGCACAGACTGGCAGCGGCTGAGTCAGCCCCAGGGACCCAGCAGGGACATCACAGATCCCAGGGAAGGGTGTCCGGTGGGCAATGAAGCTGGGTGGGGAGAGCAGTCCAGTGGTCAGGCCCCAGACAGGCCAGGGCACGGAGTGGCCACCTTGAGGCCACACGTCCCCCCTGGGGTGGGCTCCTCTTTCACGTGTGAGCTCACCTCGCCACCACCTCCTCATCCACTTTCACCAGGCAGTAGGGGTCGCTGCTTCCAGACCTGTGGAGGGGATTGGAAAGGACACCCATGGGTGGGAGGTCCCCATCCACCTTCATTATTCATTATTGGGTGAGCCAAGGCCCAGAGAGGGGAGGGGACTCGCCCAGGGTCACACAGCAGGTCGAGCAGAGGCAAGCCCGTGGCCCACCACATGCCTGCGCTCTGGGCTTCTACTGCCAAGACGGAACAGTGAGGCCAGAAAGTCCACTCTGGTACCAGGAAGCTCAAAGCGGGGGTCAAGGCCTGCATTGGGGGGTCTCGGACACCTGGCCACACCCTGCCACCACCAGTGGTGTGGGCCGCAGTTTTGCTGTCTGGAAACTGGGCCTCTCGGGGTTTGGAGGGACTGACGGACAGAGCCATCGGGGCCCAGTCCCCAAGCTCTCCCTGATGGGGCCTCGGTGCCACCTGCTGGGGCAAGCACTGTCCTTCACATATTCACTTGGAGGGCGTTTCCCGGGGAGCAGACTCCGCATCCTCAGCAGGATGGACCCGTAGGCATAGAGCTGGGACCCCCAGGAGACGTCTGTGTGGCCTCCTGCAGCGGGGGCCCCAGCCCGCCACAGCCCTCCTCCTGAAAGCTGTCACAGAAATCCCAAGTCACTCCCCAGGGCCTCATCCCAACCTCCTCCAAAGCCACCTCCCCACAGGGGGCATCCCTGACCACCACGGCCCTGGAGGCCAGGCCTGGGGCTGCTTGGGCAGCTGGGTCACCTTCCAAGTTCCAGCTCAGAACTCCTTCCTCAGAGTGCCCAGGACTCCGTGTACCCCCATCGTAACCTGCAGGACTGGGTGACCCCAGAAGCCTCCGCTCCAACGCCCTCTGGACCCCCATTGCTGAGTGACATCCTGGGCCTCCATTTCCTGTGGAGGGTTCTCTGTCCCTGAGCCTTGCTTGGGCAGAACCCACCCTCAGCTTCCCCGTGCACTCGTTGGTGAGCCCGCTGGGACCCACCAGCCAGGGCTTGGAGGCAGCCCTCCCCATCGACCTGGCCTGACCCAGCTCCCTCATGGGAGCCAAGTGCAACGCGTCAACCCAGGCTCTGACGCACAACGGCCTTATCAGGCTCCTATCAGGTAGGGGCATCGGTGGCACGAGGGACAGCTCTCTTCCAGACCCTGGTCTCTCCAGGCTCACAGCCTCTCCCACGGCCCCAGCTCAGGCACAGGAGAGCAGGCCCCCCACACAGCCCTGCCTGGTCTGCTCTGCGCGCTGCAGCAGTGAGCATTCAAAGCTGAGCTGGGTCAGCCACGTGGGATGCTCTGCAACCTGAGCCTCAGGCAGGTGACTGCCTCTCTGGTCCTCAGTTTCCCCATTAGTAAAACAGACGTGCTGAGCCCAGGACTCTACCCTGGGAGCCCTCGATGGTGACAGCCTAGGTTAATCATGAAGTAACTCCAAATGTGCGCAGTGAGAGAGCACTGGTCAAACAGCCCTGAGCACAGCCACCCCAGCGCCCCAGGCATCAATAGCTAGGGAAACTGAGAAAGGGTGGCTGGGTCCCCAGCTGGACACAGTAAGGCCCCTTGCCCTTGCTCTGGGGGGCACTGACCACCTCAGAGCTCACCTTGGCCAAGGAACTGGAGGGAGCAGAGGCAGCAGGGAGAGGCAGGAATGAGACGTGCCTCAAATTCTCCCTCCAGAAGCAGGTGCCTTCCAAGGCCAGCCAGTGTCCCAGCCCAGGGGCCACGCTGGCTGCTGCCTCCTCCCAGGACTGATGGAGGAGCCAGAGCTCAGTGAGGTGGGAAGCCAGTTTCTGGACGGGGCCCCTGGCCTGGTGCTCCACCAGTTCCATAATCTCCACTTCTCAGGAACTCAGAGGAAATGTCCCAGAAAGACAGTGACAGAGGCCTTATCCTATCGCTGAACTTGCACACTGGCTCTCAGTGCCAGTGTGCAGCGTTCTTGGGGTCACCGATGGGAAAGGGGGCAGCTGGGGTTGCTCTAGACAGCCCCTCCCTGACGCAGACACGCTGCGGTGGGGAGGCAGCAGGCTCCTGAAGTCAGGGGCAGGCTTGGGTCCACGGCTTGGGGAGTTAGGGCCAAACTGAACCTCAACCTGGACAGGGGCAGAGGCTCCAGCCCATGTTCCTGCTCCCAGGTAAGCCTTCCAGGTCCTCCCTGCTCAGGGCTGTAAGTGAGATCCAGATGGGGACTCTATCCAGAGCTCCCTCTGCCCTGGGGAGACTCAGGCCCAGAGAGAGGCAGGTTCAAGGTCACCTGCAAACATCCTCGCGAGGAGTCCACACCTGTCTTACAGCAACGCCCTCAGGCCCGGCAGGAGGGCCCCCTCCCCCACCCTGTTCTGCTGATTCAGCAACTGCTGACTCAGCCCGGGGAACCACAGCCTGGGGCTGAGACTGAGGGGAGCCCAAGGATCCCCAGCCCCATCACAAGTGCAGGGGAGGGGCTGGAGGGGCAGTGGACTCTTTAAGTGGACTCTTCCCAGGGAAGGCCACCACTGGGCGCTCAGGGCTCTGAGCCCTGAGGGCCACATGGGATGCTCTGCAACCTGAACACGACACACACAGATTGTTGGGGCTCTGATCCCCACGCCCTGCGGCTCCTCCCTGAGTTCCCGTCTCGGCCACCTCCTCCGCCCCCCGCTCCCCAGCCCCCAGCCCCTGCCTGGATGAGGAGGACCCCGCAGCCCCCTCCCGGCTTGGATGGGACTCCACCGGGCCAGTCCCCGGCAGATCGGGAACAAAGACGCCCCCTGTCCTGGGGCGGGGAGGGCGCAGACCCGTCCCGGGCGCCCCCTCCGCCAGGGCAGCGGCGGGCAAGGGGCCCCGAGGTCGACGCGCGGCCAAGCCCCTGCCTCGCGCCGAGGCGCCGGCTACTCACACGTCCTTGGCGGGCAGCGCCCGGCCCTCCACCACGCGGATGTCGAGGGAGCTGCTCCTGGCCATGGCGCCGGCCCCCAACTTTCCGGGCAGGAGGGCGCCCGGGTTCCGAGGCTGGACCGGGGCGCCTACATGTCACCAGCTGCGAGCCCGCGGCCGCCCGGGGTCCCCGCGCCACCTGTCCTGACGCGCCGAGCGGGACGCGAGGTGTCCGAAGGCGAGGCAGAGGGCGCCGCGCGGGGGCGTCGCCGGATCCACAGGTAGTGGCCGCGCCCGGCGGGCGGACGCGCAGGCGGCACCGCTGGCTCTGCGGGCTCGGGGCGCGAGGCCCAGCCCCTCCCAGGCCCGCCTCCCGCCTCGCGCGCCCCCTGCCGGCACCCCGAGGGCGCGCGGGGCTCCCCGCCGCGGGGACCCGCGGACGCCCGGCCGGCCGGGCAGGTGGGCGGGGCTGCGGCCCGGGGGACGTGGCCGGGCGCCGCTGAAGTTGGCGTCGGGCTCCCGACACACGGTCGCCTCCTGCTTGTGCCCTACCCAGCGCGGTCACGTCCCGCCCTGGCCCGCCCTCCCTGCGCCGCCCCCGGGGTGCGACCTCCGCGACTCGCCCGGGAGCGGGATCCGCGGTCGGCGGGAGGCGTCGCTGGAGAGAGTGGCCCCTTCCCTGGGGGTCCGTTCAGAGCCCAGCGAGGGGCCTCGAACGTCCCCTTCCATCGCCTCTTAGTCCCCAGCGAAGCCCAGAGTGGGGCACGCAGCTCAGACGTCACCGGCTGGCACTGCGGGGGCGGGAGCCGGGCCGGAGGGGGAGGGGAGCTGGGCGATCCCCGCCGCCCGGGTGATGAGAGCCACCGCGCTCCTTGGAACGCGTGCCGTGTGCCCGGCAGTGGGTTGTTTTTGTTTTTTTGGTACCGGGGATTGAACTCAGGGACACTCGACCACTGAGCCACATCCCCAGCCCTATTTTGCGTTTTATGTAGAGACAGGGTCTCACTGAGTTGCTTAGCGCCTCGCCGTTGCTGAGGCTGGCTTTGAACTCGCGATCCTCCTGCCTCAGCCTCCCTAAGTGCTGGGATTACAGGTGTGCGCCACCACGCCTGGCTAGGCAGTGTTCTGAGCGTTACACGGGGCTTAGCTGAGCTCCGCACTCCTAGGAACTCCGTGCTCTACGCACCACTCACTGTTGCCTCCATTTTGTGGATAAAGAAACTGAGGTTCAGGGAGGTTAAGTAACTTGGTGGACATCAAAGCTGTCAGTAATTGCTTTGTCTTCCCGGGTTGGAATCCTGGCTCTGCCATGTGGCAGCTGCATGGTCTTAGGAAAGCCACTTCACCTCTCTGTGCCTGGCTTGGTTTTCTCCTCTGTTCAGTGGGGATGGCGTGGTATCTCATGGGGCTTTGAGGGAATTAAATGAGATGATGCAGTCAAGGGCCGACAACTGTGATGGACAATCTAGGAAGTTTTCAGCAAGTGTTTGATATCCTCATTGTCCCTCAAGGTCTAACTGAATGCCACGTCTCCTGGGAAGCCTTCCGGGATGCTCTTCCAACTCAAGCAGAGGCTCACTTCCCTTTCTATCTGCTTGTACATCTGTCAGGTTTTAAATGAGATAATGTGAGCAGGAGGACCTGTCTTGGGGTAGACTCTTAGATTTATTTTCCCGTCAGTGCACTGTGTACTTGCTCAGGACCTCTTAGGCTGGCATGGAGCCTGGTTCACTCCAGTCAGCTTAGGGCTGGGCACCAACGGGAGGGCCCTGCAGAACCACACACAGTCAACACCCAGACCGGCAGGACAGGGAGGGCTCTGCCCCGTCAACCGTCACCAAAGCCACCTAATGATCTGCTTCCCGAGCTCTGTCCTCCACTCCCACCCGACACCCCAGCCAGGCTGGGGAAGAATGCAGACACTGGAGTTCTCTCCCCAGCTGGCTGTGCCTGGTGAGTCCTCCCACCCCCAGAGACTGGGCCTCAGTGGCCCCATCGGGAAAATGGGCCCTGCAGAAGAAGCCCAGAGGCTTAGAGCATTAACAGTAGGGTATGAGGGTTGATCCAGGCTTGGGCTCAGAAGAGTGGTAGCCCCAGAGGAGAGCTGAAGGTCCCCTCCACCATGGTCTTTAACGGTCACCCCAGACTGCCCCAAACAGAGTGTCCAATCCAGGTGGAACCCAGTACTTGCTATATGGCAGCAGCTTCCAGACAGGGTCCTGTGCCATCCCTCCCCCACCTGGATGGGAGCGTCTGGCTGACCCCTTTCCTCCTGGGATAATGCAGAGACTCCGGAGAGGCCATCCTGCACCCAGGGAGGTCTGGTGCAACCCAAGGAGCCCGTCCTCCAGAGCTGAGCAGGAAGTCCATACCTGATCACCCCCAGCAGGCCCCCAGGGAGAATTGCCAGAGCTATGGGTTGTGCCAGCCAGGCCTCCAGGGAGCCAGCTGTGCCACCAGCTCCACATCCGGCATCTGACCCCTTAGTGCACCTGGGGCAACTGCCACACTCCCTGAATTTTCCACATGGCCTGTCCACTTCCTGTTGTTCTAAGAAGCTGTGACCTGAAACTGGCAGGGGCTTGGAGTTCTCCGAGGACAGCCCCTGTCCAGGGACCAAAGGAGAAAGAGTGATCCCCAGAGGGCCATGTGACCTGCTGGGGCCACCAGCTGGGAAAGGGGGAGGGGAGGCCTGTTGTTCTCCTGGGGTTATTATGAGAGTCCGGACAGCAGGTGAGGCACCTGGGGTCTTTCCCGGCACATAGCAGGTGCTCAAGAAATGATCAGAGCCGGGCGCGGTGGCTCACGCCTGTAATCCCAGCACTTAGGGAGGCTGAGACAGGAGAATCGCGAGTTCAAAGCCAGCCTCAGCAACGGCGAGGCGCTAAGCGACTCAGTGAGACCCTGTCTCTACATAAAACACAAAATAGGGCTGGGGATGTGGCTCAGTGGTCGAGTGCCCCTGAGTTCAATCCCCGGTACCAC